>CADDIJ020000575.1:0-86906 GCA_902809745.2 Tetradesmus lagerheimii
ACGTTTGGCGGCAGCAGTGCAGCGGCAGCAGCAGCAGCAGGTGGCGGCGGCGGGGGGTTGCGCGGAATGGTGAAGTCGGCGAGTTACTCAGCGCTGTCTGGGCTTGAAGCTGGCGCTGTTACGAGTAGCTTAGCAATGGGTGGTGCGCCGCTGTCACCTACCGACCCTGCGGCTGCTGCTGCTGCGCCTGTGCCACTGAGCAGCATCACTGGCCGGGGGTTGCAGGGGGAGCTTGCGAGTCATAAAATGCATGGGATGCAGGCGTCTGGGATGTCAGGGCTTTCGGGAATGCACAGCTTGGATGCTGCGGGGCTGCATGCGCACAGCGGCATGTTCGGGCAGTCTCAGCAGCAGCAGCAGCATATGGGTGAGCACATGGGGCAGATGGGCGCAGGGCAGCACCAGTTTGGTGCTATGCAGCAGCAGCAGCAGCACCATGGTGGCTTTGGCGGCAGTGGCAGCAGCATGGGTGGTATGACGCGGGTGCAGTCGCAGCCGCAGCTGAAGAGTTACGGCTGCAGCGATGCCGGCTCGCCGAATTTGCTGCCAGCTTCATATGGTGGCAGCAGCAGGGGTGGGTTGTCGGGCTTGCAGGGCAGTGGCCCGTTGCAGCAGCAGCAGCAGCAGCAGCAACACCAGCAGCAGCAGTATCCGTATCATCATCATCAGCAGTTCATGGGTGGTGGTGCAGGCCCTGGAGGGCCGCAGCTGGAAGGGACCTTCTGGAACACAGAGCTCTCTCACCAGGTGGGTCTTGTTACATTGTTACAAGTGCTTGTTACACTGTTAGTTTGAATGTGTTACACACCACCGGAGTCAAACCCATGGCGGCGCTTGCAACCCGTAGCTGGTGGGTTCGATCAGTGTGAACAATCCAGCACAAGCTGAGTTGTTTGCGTTCAACACTCTGCTGTTCGCAGATCCCGGACCACTTCCAGCAGCAGCATCACCAGCAGCAGCAGCACCAGCAGCAGCAGCCGGGCCTGCGCATGAGCAGGTCATGCGGCAATTTGGCGTTCATGGGCAGCGGTGTCAGCAGCCCTCCAGCCCTGCAGCCGCCAGCAGCAGCAATCAACAGCAGCCCCGGCATTGGCAGCTCGCCTAGAGGCAGCCTGCAAGGCACCTTCAGGTGATCAATTGCTGCTGCTGCTGCAGTTGTGTCACGAACTATGTAGCAGCATACTGGTCAGACACATTCTTGCATGTGCTCCTTCAGCAGATGCAGGCACAGCATTTGCAGCGGCTTGGCGTTGAGCGATGGCTTTCAAGGTGCCTGTGCATCACTAGCAAGGCCGCTTGCATGCCATCTTGCAACGTGAGTGTTCACTGCTTCGCTTGTCTTGCTCAGATCTGTTGTACCCCTGTCTGCGTTCGTCACTTGCAGCAACGAGTTTGCTGGCGAAAGCAAGCCGCTGATGGTGCGCGTGGGCAGCGAGCAGCACCTCATCAACCCCAACCCCACAGGGTTCAAGGCAGGCATGAACCGCATTGCCTCTGAGAGCAACCTGTCCAACATGGTGCCGATTAGCCCCTCCAGTAACCGAGGTTTCCTGGCTGGTCCAGATCGCGGTTTGATGGGGCACCAGGGCTGGGGAGCCGAGGGTGCAGGGTTTGTGCCACGGCACAGCAGCAGCCACATGCTGAGTCAGCATCAGATGGGCAGCTCGCAGCAGCCGCAGTTCCAGCAGCTGCAGCAGCAGCCACACCAGCAGCAGCACGGAGGGTTCTACCACCCAGGGTCGGGAGGTGTCACTTTCCAGCAGCAGCAACAGCCGCAACAGCAGCAGCAGCACTACCAGCAGCAGCAGGGTCCGGGTGCGGGCTCCTTTATGAGTGGACCACCCCCCAGTCATCCTGGTAGCAACATGCAGCAGAGCCTTGGCACCCCTATGGGCCAGAGCCAGCAGCAGCAGCAGCAGCACGTGCGGCGCAACAGTGCTGGCATGCCGCGAGCACTCAGCTGTGCGCAGTTGGCAAGCATTGACGAAACGTCAGTGTACGGGCACCAGCATATGGCCCATGCGCATTCGGTTGGGTCAGCCGATTTTGACGGTGGGCGTGCGCATTCCCTGCCAGGAAACTTACAGGGCGCACCTGGGGGCTTTAGCATGCACCCGCAGCAGCAGCAACAGCAGCAGCAGCAGCACAGCATGATGGGATCTGGCATGCCATCACACGCTGGCGCGATGCAACCTAACCCTATGCAGCACCACAGCGACCCAGCAGCTGCTGCTGCTGGGTACTATGGGTCACACCAAGGTGCAGGAGCAGCAGCAGGTGGCTTCCCAGGTGGTCACCACGGCAGCAGCGGGCCAGTTTCTGCAGGATCTGTGTACAATCGCAGCCCTGTTGAGCTTCACGGTCAGGTGCATGGCGCTGCAGCTGGCATGGGGGCTGCTGCGTTTGGCGCAGCACCTGCAGCTGCCGGGCAGATGACTAGCAGCTTTGGCATGCAGGGAATAGGCCAGCCACCGCAGGGGTCTGCTGCAGCGGCAGCAGCAGCAGCGGCAGCAAAGTGGCAGGATGCGTCGGCGCCGTGGGATGAGCGGCCAGACTCCCCGCTAGGCAATGTGCAGATTGGCGGGGAGGATCTGGACGTCGCGATGGCGTTTTTGAATGACGGCAGCCCGCCGCGGCGGTTCACTGAGGCTGACAACTTGGTGGATAGCCTGGGTTTAGGGGCTCTGGACCCACCGATGCGGCTGGCTAGTCCTACCCACAGTAACAGCGCCAGTGCACTGTTATATGACAATGGGCTAGCAGGGGCACTGGGAGGTGACCTGACGATGAAGATGGATGACTGAGTGGCATCTGTGTGTTATGTTGTCAGTACCACATGTGTTATGTCACAATAGTGTAACAGCTGGGTGAGCAGGGTCGCTGGCCAGATGGCTTTGTGGTACTACTGGTGCTGGGGAGGGTTGCCTGTGGGGGTTTGGCAGGCGGGGTTTGCAGGGGTTCGGCCAGGGGGGGTCTTTGTTTACTGAAGCAGGGCCACATGTTGAATGGCGACTGTAGCACTGCAGCTGTGGTGAGATGGGACTGACAGCTCGTCGTTTTTGGCTGTCTGATCTTGCAGGCATGTTGTGAGTACCATGCTGGACGATGTGCCCCTGAGCTTGCAAAACTTCAAGGATGCACGTAGCCCTAAAGTGCTGTAGTTGTGCACGCAGCTGCCTCGTCATTGTTGATTACGGAAGTGCGTTGGCAGCTTGGAAGCTTATCTTGCCGTTATGAACATGCTGCACTGCATTGGCACAATTGCGAATGGATGCGTGTAGGATCTGCACCTGTTGTGATGCAAGGCCTTGCCGGGCGCAGTTGTGCATTGCTACGATTACGTATTCAACTGTCTGCTGCATTTGCTCGGGTGTTGTGTGCCGCGGCAGAGAGCATAAGACGCACGTCTGACTAGTTGTGCTTGATGGTTGATCTGTACTGGCTTGATGGTTCGATCTCTCCTGGCTTGTTGCGAGCGTTCTGCAGCTGAGGCGGGGCTTGCGAGTCATGGCGTACGTGCCTGTGACGTGTTGACCGAGGCTGTGTTTTCATGCGACACCAAATCTGTGTTACGCGCAGTTGATGCATTATAGGCACCTTTGCATGCTGTTTGTTGCCAGTGCCCGCACAATTCTCCTGTTCTGTGCGGTTGAGATGGCTTGCCTGTGTTTGAGTATGCAAGCCTTCAGGATGGTGACACTGTCTTTTATGGCTTGGGAATGGGGTAAGTTGGGTATGGCTGTTGGGGTACTTTATCAGGGGGTTTTGCTGGTGCCACAATACACAATGCATGACTTCTATTTTACTCGTGGGCTTGCTTTATCGGCCCATTCTGACCTCCTCTGCAGTTGCACATGTAGTTGATTGACAACACGGCAGTTTTGTGCACACACGGCTGGGTTCGTGCATTTCAGCAACAACCGCAGCTGGTGGCGACAGTTTTGCAAGAGGGGCCATATGGCTATGCTGGAACGGGCAGGGGCATGCAGCTTGTTCACATCATGGTGTTGTGCGGCATTGATTGCACAGACATGATGCAGTAACCGCCTGGCTGCCACTGCTGGCCAATATCATGGCATAGGGTTGGTGCTAGCGAGTGCATGCTGCTTCTATGGGTGCTGTGTCACTGCTGTGTGTTGTGCAGCCCATTTGCATGCACCAAACCTGAGCGCTGTGAGCCGCTACGCAGCAGTGCGGGTTACTATTGTGTACCTTGCAGCTGGATGCTTTGGGCAGGCGCTGCATGCAATGTGTGCTGGTCCACCAAGTATCGCGCACAAGGTCTCTCACATATATTTACTATGCCGTATATTTCGCTGGAGTGCTTATGTACAGTGTGCAGCAGGACCCTAGAGCATGCTGGTGGTGTGGTGCGGCTGTGTGTGTAGGTGGCCCCCAACGTTTGCTGTGGTGTGCCTCTCTGTGTCTGATTGTGTTTTGGGGGTGTGTTTTGGGGAGTGAGGGACTGAGGCCAGCGGCTGTATGTACATAGCGCACTGGAACTTACTGGAGCTGAAGGTTGCGGTTTCGCAGCAGCTGTGCAGAATGATGCTGGCGGTCCGTGTTTTGCATCTCATTTGGTGCAAAGCAGCCTTGCATGCAGCTGTACATAGGTGCGGCCGTGATTGGCCCGCGTTCATGTGCAAGGCAAATTGGCTGGGGTCCAGGCTGCTTGTGTTCACCTCCAGCGCTCACCTGAAGCTGGCCCGTACGCTTGCCAGGCAAACATCCCACTGTGCGCTGCTGCCAGCACATGTTGCGCTTCTGCTTCCAAAGCTCCAAAGTTTTGCTGGTGAGCAGCCTATGGCGCACTCGCTGCTGCCTTAGGCTGAGTCGCCGACAGAGTTGTACTTGATTGACCACTGCTGGCAGCCTACGCTGCTGTTGATGAAGGTTTGTTGCAACAGAGCTGTGGCTGGCAGTGGGTGTGCCTGGTGTTGACACTGTGCAACTAAAAGACAGGCTGTATGCACAGGCTTGCGGGGGTGTGTTCTATGGTGGATCAGTCTGTGGCGTGGGCGTCACGCCTTGCAGCACCTGTAACCACTGTATGTGCAGTTGACCAAGCAGCACACAGTCTTCGAAGATCAAGCAGTCGATGTGGTGCTGGTGCAAACTCGTTGTGATGCATGCAGCAGTCTCAAAATTCAGTCACTTGATTGCGATGACATCGCAGCCTTGCATTCCAAACATGCTAATGTCTGAATACGGTGAGTCTTCGGCCCTTATTACGGTACAGGTGAGCACTGCGTGCACGCAGACCTGCAGGTGCAGGCCTGCCCCTGGGCATGTGATGGTCAGGTCGAAGCATGCCCCCAGCGAATGTTGCATATACTATTGTAGTACATCAGTGGCTACTGTGGCTGGATGACCTATGCACAAGTTGCTGTTGATCCAACATACAGTAACGCGTTACAGTTCAAGTCGAGTCCGACAGATGAGCGACTTCTCCATGCCACCGTCATGCCCATTGTTGCTATTCCAGCAAGAAACAGAACTTGACACAACTATCTTTGAAGTTGTAAGCTGAGCAGGCACCAAAGCCAGGCCTCATTATTGACCTGCATCTCCTTGGCTCGCCTGGCTTTGGTTCCATCTGCAGAAATACACTCACACAGTTACTGACGTGAAAAGCAGGGCAGCGTGCCTTCTTGCGTTACGGCTGCGGGCAAACTGCCATGACCATCTTGCACAGCTGAACTCGGCGAACGCTTTGCGCACTGCCGCGGTTGCAGTATGTCGGACATTTGGACCAAAGCACTTCGTGGTGGAGGGCCATCAGCTGCAAACACGCCCAGGGGCAAGTCCTACAGCAACAACAGATATGGCAGCAAAGGAGGAGAGGAGGAGCAGGACAGTGCTGATTCAGGACAGAAGCGCACGCCCAGACAGAATGCTATGTATGACAGGCCCTGGAAAGACCTGGTAAGTGATTCATGCAGGCAGCAGCCTCATGCAATCGTAATGCGCGCCTGCTGCCCTGCGACCAGCATCTGTCCATGTTGCATGCTGTGCTGTGCAGCTCTGACCTAGGTATAATGTGCTACTACAGGCCAGCCTATCCTCTGCTGGCAGGGGCACACCACGCAGCAGAAGTTATGCTGCAAGGCCGCCCCTCCCTCGCAACAACAGCAATGTAGACCACGACGATGCTGCCAGTGTAGCAGAGTCGGACGACATGTCTGTTGCAACAGAGGATGACTACCGTGAGGGGTTCGCAGAGGGAGAGAGCGTTCAGGTATGTGCTGAACGTGGTGAATGAGGGGAGCTGTATGTGGCAACGTGCAGCAGCATGCTGGTGAAAGCAGACAGCATAAGTATAGGCTCAGGCAGCAGCGTCAACAGCAACAAACCGTCTGCTGACACCCTTCCGCCTTGCAGGTGTTCGTGCGCGTGCGGCCTATCAACACAGCAGAGTCTTCAGAAGGTAGGTGTTTGCAGGATTCAGCTCATCATGTCGGTACAGGCAGGCAGCAGTTTGCTGCCCAGGAGCTGCTGGCAGCGGTGACAGAGCCTGTCAGCATTGTTAACAGAAGATTGTTTGTGCCTAGGGCACACTTGACTGAGCGCCGTTGTGCACCGCAGGCGAGCACTACAACTGCACGAGGATCTACGGCGACAGGACAGTGTCATTGGAACTCAAGCACCGCCCAGAGCCTTACCAGTTCAAGTTTGACTGTGTGCTGCCTGAGAACACGTCTCAGCTGGAGATCTTTGAGCGTGAGTGGATGTTGCAGCTCCCATGGTTTCCATGCGCAGACGTGCAGCAGCGGCATACTTTGTGCAGCAGGCTGTTGGGATACGTGCTGAATTGTGGTCGATGGGTCTGGGTAGTGATTGCTTGGCTGTGCTTGACATGCAGTGCAGGCACTGCTATGCTCAGAAACAGCAAATGCCTATTACTGAGTACTGGCGGCGTTGCGGATGTGCTGCTGCAGGTGCTGGAAAGCCAATTGTGGACAACTGCATGGGCGGCTACAACTCCACCATATTTGCATATGGCCAGACTGGTGCAGGCAAAACGTACACCATGCAGGGGCCCATGGCAGTAGCGCTGGAGGAGTGCGAGGAGGTTAGCAGCCTGACAAACACAGCAGCAAGCAGCAGTGACATTTGGGCACAGTGTGGGGACGCAGCAGCGCATATTTTCGCCTCTTCCATTGGTATTGTACAGCATCATCTGGAGCGCAATGCTGTCGGCATGCCACTGCATGTTCAAAAATGTCAAACTCACACGTGCAACTGAACATCGTGCTGAAGCTGCTCATGCTGCATCCCTTTCTGTGCCATGCTGTGCAGAGGGGTCTGGCACCGCGCGTGTTTGAGTACCTCTTCGCGGAGATTGACAAGGCACAGGATGAGCAGGTAAGAAAGGTTGCCAGCAGTCGACTTTGCCACTGCTTTGGCACAATCTCTGTGTGGCAGCGTGCCTCAAGTCAGTTGACAACTACACCAGCGCATGCTAAATATGTTGCATGCACTGCACCGTGTGCTATGACTTGGGTAAGCAGAACTCTTGGCTCTACACCTGTGTTCTGCCCTTTCAGTGTCACGAGAACCTGACCTTCTGTGTCAAGGTCAGCATGCTGGAGATCTACAACGAGGTCATCACAGACCTGCTGAACCCCAGCGGCAGCAACCTGCAGATCCGCGAGGACATCAAGCGTGGCTGCTATGTGGAGGACCTCAGCGAGTCACTCATTCAGAATGGTAATCCTGGCAAGGAGTGTAGTACAGGCAGCAACAGCAGCTCAATGTGCTTGCGCATCGATGGACACTTGTGCCTTCATCAGTGGCGCTGGCATGCAATGCAGCAGCTGGAAGGCCTAATACTTGCCTTGCTGTTGGCACTGACGGCATCGCCCTCTGCTCAACAAACCCCGCTGCAGGTGGCAGTGCTGAACCCTGCTTTGTTGTTTTTGCTGCAGCTTCGGATGCCATGCGGCTCATGCGGACAGGCGCTGAGAACCGCCATGTGGGCGAGACACGTCTCAACCGCGAGAGCAGCCGGAGCCACAGCGTGTTTGCCTGCACCCTGGAGCGCCACAGCAAGAGCCAGGACACAGGCGTGACCAACGTGCTGTTCTCACGCTTGAACCTCATTGACCTGGCAGGTGGGTAACACGGGATAAAATCGCAGGCAGCAGTGGTATGCTGGAGAGAATCATCACAGTTGAATGCTGTATTGCTGTCAAAAGCTAAAACTGCAGGTGCTGACGTTACAACAGGTGTGGTCTGAACAATGTTGGCTGTGGTGCTGTGTGTGCCTGCAGGTAGTGAGCGCATCCATGGTGGCGAGCACGGTGGCAGCCAGGCCACGGGCAAGCACTTCAAAGAGGCGTGCCACATCAACAAGTCACTCACCACACTGGGCAGGTAGGTCACAGCAGATGCGACGTACCACGAGTTCGAAAGCTGCAACGTGTCCGTTGTTACGATGGCATGCACAGCCAGTGATGGTGTATGTGTCAATTGATTGTGTGTCTGGTATCCGGTTGCTGGCCCTGACTGGTCATATGCTTGTTGCTGTCCTGCTGCAGGGTGATCATGGAGCTGGTGGAGGCGCAGCGCAGCAGCAGCGGCGGCGGCAGGGGCTTCTCAGCAGGTGGCAGCAAGGGCTCTGCTGGCGGCAAGACTCGGCACGTGCCTTACCGCGACAGCCGCCTCACATTCCTGCTGCAGGACTCACTGGGCGGCAATGCCAAAACGCTCATGATTGCCAACATCAGCCCCAGCAGCGTGTCAGCGCAGGAGACGCTGAGCACGCTGCAGTTCATGTCGCGCGCAAAGTGCATCCGCAACCGCGCCACCATCAACATGGATGCGCGTGGTGACGTGGTGCTGCTGCAGCGTGAGATTGTGCGGCTAAACAGTGAGCTGGACAACCTGCGCAAGGGCTACACAGAGCCAGCTATCCAGGAGGCCAAGGAACTGCGCATCAAGCTGGATGAGTGAGTGATGATTGTGGCAGCAGGCAGTGCATTGCTGCAGCAGCTGTGATGTCTCTACTGCTCCTCCGCAGTGATTCATACCGGTGCTGCAACGACATGTGAACTTCTGATACTTGACTTGTCATGCTGTTGCTATACCCAAACTGTGAACCCGGTTACATGAACAGCTTACAACTTGCTGTGCGGTACTGTGCCGTGCAGGATGTCCTGTGACAAAAACAAAATGGATGCCGTGATGCTCAACCTGGAGAAGGACAACCAAAACCTCAAGGCAGAGCGCCGGCGGCTGGACCACAAGATGTCACAGATCCAGAAGTGAGTTGATCAGGCTGCATGGCACAGCATCAGCCGGCCAAGTGGCTGTTGAGGCGGGACAGCTGATGACACGAGGCTGGATGCGAGATGCTCTGGCCAGCAGCAGCTCCAGCAGCAACGTTAGCGGGTCACGCTGCATGCTTTAGCCATCAGTGGTTGTGCTGGTGCGCTGTTTGGGTCAGTGGCTCAAGCTGCGACTGTCGCTTTGCTGCTGCCTCGTCTGCTGTAGGGGCGCTGGGCAGCTGGACCAGGCAATCTTCAGCCTCACAACCAAGGTGCTGCACCATGAGTCGCTGGCAGCGGCAGCAACAGAGAAGAGCCTCGCAGCAGCCAAGGTGGAGCATGAGGTGCAGCTGATGGAGATGCAGCTGCAGTTGCAGCAGCAGGCAGAGCAAGTGGAGGAGCTGCAGGAGGAACTGGAACAGGTAAGCAGTTGTAGTGTCAGTTGAGCTGAAGCTGACGGGCAGCTGGCATCGCCATGTGCTGTTGATTATGAACAGCAGCAATCCTTCAGCTTGTAGGAACAAGGATGTTGCCTCCAACATGAGGCATGAGGCTTCAAAACGTGCACCCTAATGACGTGTGCGCTCTGCTCTGCCCTGGCCTTCTGCAGGAGCGCTCCGGCCGCAAGGAGGCAGAGGTGCGCCTGCAGGATGAGCTGCGTGACAATGTGGCAGCAGCAGCTGAGCAGGTGCATGTCATGCAGAAAGAGCTGCAGAACGTGCATGCCACAGTGGAGGACCTGAAGCAGGAGAATGACCAGCTCAGGCAGCAGCTGGCTGAGAGCAAGCAGGGCAGGGACCAGGAGGGGCAGGCAGCACAGCAGCGTGCTGTGGAAGCTGCAGAAGCCCAGGCGGCCATGCAGCAGCAGTTACAAGCAGCGGCAGAGAGCAGGGATGTTGTGCAGCAGCAGCTTGATGAGGCTCTGGCGCATGGCAGCGGTCTGCAGCAGCAGCTAGATGCAGCGACAGCTGAAAGCGCAAGCCTACGGCAGCAGCTGCAGGAGGCAACTGCGGGTGCTTGCAAACTGCAGCAGCAGCTGCAGGAAGCCAACTCCAGCAGTGCCAGCCTGCAGCAGCAGCTTGACGCTGCATGTGATGCTAGAGATGAGGCACAAGAGGCTTTGGAGGTGTCCAAGAGCGTCAATGCAGGCCTGGATGACCAAGTCAAGCAGCTGATGGAGCGGATAGAGCAGGTGAGGGGTGCATACATGCATATGCAAGCTGCAGCTGGACTGCCTGTTGGCTGAGGTGCTTGTCAATGTGAACAGCTGTTACACATGTGCTTTGCTGCTGTACCGTCAATCTGCACCCTCTGGTTTGGCATCATAAGGACCGCGATGCTGGTTTTGGGCTGTCTGTGAAGGACACTGTTCAACTTGTTGCGGTGCTTTGCAGATGGCCGCACAGCTGCAGGACAAGGACGAGCAGCTGTCAGCTAGCAACCAGTCCCTAGTAGAGACCCAGCAGAAGCTGGACTCTACCCAGGCTGACCTGGCAGCAGCACATCAGCAGCTCACAGCTGAGCAGCAGGAGGCTGCAGCGCAGGTCAGCAGTGTGGACTCCGAGCGCCAGAAGCTGCAGCAGCTACTGCAGGACACTGAGCAGCAGCTGCAGCAGACCCAGGAGCAGCTACAGCAGACAGAGGGGCAGCTGCAGCAGACAGAGGGGCAGCTAGGCAAGGCGAACGAAAGCAATGATGAGGTGAGCGCGGTCAGCAGCAAGGACACTCTTGAAACCATAGTGGGCTGTACACTTGCCACTGGCTTGGTGCCTTTCTTGCAACTGCGCATGGTATGCTCCACTTTGCATGCCACTACCTGAGCTGCCCCAGTAGTTTAAATGTTGTGCCACAAACTGTTGTGCCTGCAGGCCAAGCAGCAGATCGCTGATCTGGAAAGCAAGGCAGCTGGCCTGCAGCAGCAGGTGCAGGATCTAGAAAGCCGCAACACCAATGCCAGCTGCACCAATGAGGAGCTGCAGCAGCAGATCTCAGAGGCGCAGCAGCAGCTACGCGACGCCGCAGCAGCCAGTGCAGCTGATAAGGCAGAGTACGAGGCGCAGGTGCAGCAGCTGCAGCAGCAGCTAGACGCAGCGCAAGGCCAGGTCACTGAGCGTGGCGATCAGGCAGCTGCGCTCGAAGAGGCCCTGTCAGAGCTCAACGCTGCTATCAAGGACAAGTCTCAGGCACTGGAGGGTTCGCAGGAGCAATGCAAGCAGCTGCAGCAGCAGCTGGAAGCAAGCACAGCAGCTGCCGCTGCCAAGGCAGACCAGCTGTCCAGCGACCTTGCAGCAGTACGTGAGAGCAGCAAGAGCCGGCAGGAGGAGCTGATGAAGCAGGTGACAGAGGTGCACCTGCAGCTGAGTGCTGCACAGTCGGAGCAGGACAGGCTGCAGGATGACCTGGACACTGCGCGCAGTGAGAAGGGGCTGCTGGAGGCCCAGCTGGCTGATGCACGCAGTCAGGTGGACAAGCTGCAGGTGGGTGGTGGTTTACCACCTGGCTTGGAGGTGGTGTGCAGTGTTGGAACGCGCAAGCACTGCTGCTGCAGAAGGTGGTGCTGCATGGCTGGCTAGTATGTTTTGCGGCATCACAGTAATGCCATGTGCTAAATCTGCGCCGGCTGCTGCTGCTGTTGCTGCAGGGCCAGGCCAGCAGCAAGGCGCTGGAGTGTGACCTGCTGCGCAAGAAGCTGTCAGCGGCTGAGAGCAGCTCATCTGCCCTCAAGGGCGACCTGGCTGAGCGTGACGCTGAGATGGACGCGCTGCGGCAGGCAGTGAAGGATGCAGAGGCTGCTGCCAGCGATGAGCAAGAGAAGGCAGCTGAGGAGGTGGGCAAGCAACAGAACTTTGTGCTATCCTTGTTTCAGAGCTCTCGCATTGCAGCATGATGGCCTGCGCGCTCCACTGCATCCAGCTTGCAGGACAGCCCTTGCCAGCTGTTGGCTTCCAGTTGGGCCAATGCACTTTACTTATCGTCTAACAGCTGTACCAGCTGCACGTGTATGTGTGCATGACATCCGGCGTTGTGCAACCTGCTACCTGTCTGCAGCTCAACTCGCTCAAGCGCGAGCTGATGGACGCACAGGAGCTGGTGTCATCCCGCGGCTTTGAGGTGCAGCAGATGCAGCGCCGCCTGGAGGAGCTGGCACACCGCCTCACAGAGAAGAACAGCAGCCTGGACACTCACAAGGAGGTGTGTATGGCAGCTTGTTGATTTCTTGCGCTGTTTCTGCTGCTGTTGCTGCTTCTTGTCTTTATACTAGTGGTGCATTATTTTCATTGCAACAGAATAGTCTTGCTGTGATCCAGCCTTGCTGCATGAGCTATTCTGCGTTGCTTCTGACGCTGTTGCTGTCGCTATGTCTACAGGAGGTGAAGAGCCTCAAGTCCACGATTGCCAAGATGGAGAGCATGGCACGCCAGAAGGAGGCGCTGCTGGCTGACAAGACGGCACTGGTTGACCGGCTGCAGGTAAGCAGTCTGCTATAAGGGTTGCCCTATGTTGACTGCCAATGCTCTGGGCCGGCAGACATTATGCACCTCAAAGGCACACTGATCTGCCACGCTGATTCCTTGCTCTTGTAATTGCCACTACACACTTTGTTGTGTCACACTGCAATGTTTCCTGTGCTTGGATCTGGATGTCTGCGCACACACTTCTGCTTGGCTGCGTGTCTGTCGACCTTTTTCTCAGGTCGACAACGAGGGGCTGAATTCAAGGCTGCAGAAGACCCTGGAGGATCTAGCATGCAAGGAGAACCAGCTGCGCTGCAAGCTAAACGCAAACGAGCTGCAGCTCAAGGAGCAGATCGTCTACAATGTGAGTGGCAGTGGGAAACCAGGCGTGGCTGGGGTGGTTGCAGATATGGCAGGGACTGCATAACAGCACAGCATGCATATGATGGCACACCGCTTGCAGCTTACTTGCTGTGAGTGTTTGTTCTTGTTGGCATAGTCAGCTCTTCAGTGTCTGCTTGAAAGCACATGCCAATAGCGGTTCACGAATGCACAGCCCTGCCCTTGCTGCACACAGGCTGCTCTAAAGGCTAATCTCGAGGCATGTGGAGTATTGTCTGGACCGCACTTCAGTGCAACAACACAGCCGGCATATACATCAGCCACTACATGATTGCAGCATCGCTAGCATTGCCACCTTGCTAGTGCAGCACGTTGCTGCTGCAGTTACACTGCTGTGGAAGTCAGATTAGCAAGACATCATATTCCTAGAGCAGTCAGCACAGGTTATGCAACTTGTGCTGCTCTATCTGCTGACTTCTCAAATCTTTCCTTACCGCCTACAGGCTCGCAACAGGCAGGCCATGAATGAGATCAGGAAGGTCATCAACTGGGCACAGCAGCCGCCTGCAACAGCGTCAGCCGCCAACACGCCCACGCGGCAGCGCCAGCACCCGCAGCCATTCAGCCCTTCGGCAGCAGCAGCAGGCGAGATGTCGTTAGCAGCCGAGGAGAACTTTGTGGATGACGGCTATGGCGCAGCACTGTTCAACGCTGCTGCTGCCGCCAACCGCAGCAGGGGTGCCTCAGCCGCAGGGGCTGGCCTGCCGGGGCCACAGAGTGACGGCCTGCCGCTGATGCTGGAGGACGTGCAGCTGAGCATCCCTGCAAGCCAGCTTGCAGCTGCTGCTCGCAAGCGCAGCAGCGACGGCGCTGGCAGCAGCAGGGGCAGCGTTGGTGATGGGGATGGCATGGTGTCTGTCACAGCGGGCAGCGGCGGCAGCCGTGCAGGCGGCAGGCACAGCAGCGGCAAGGGCAGCAGCAGCAAGGCTGGCAGGCAGTGGGCACCTCCTGAGGTGGATGTGATTGTGTCGGCCAGCGGGCTGCACGACGCGCAGGAGGGCAGCTGCTACCAGGATGCGCAGCAGCTCTACAGCGACGGCAGCAGGGCAGACATCGGCAGCGACTGCTCGAGGTGGGTTCAGTTGCTGCTGTCACGGCTGCTGGTTTGATCAAACCTGATCTACGTCAGGCGTGGCTAGCAATGATGCTCTACTATGTTAGCTGCTTCTGCTGCATGCTGGCATGCCCATCTTGCTGCTGCATTTGCTGGCCCTTGCTTTGTCTTGCTGCAGGTCGCTGCTGGTGCCGGAGCAGGCCAGCAGCCCAGTGCGCATGTCAGCAGAGGACAGCCTGAGGCAGCTGCACTCCCCGCAGCGCAGCAGCCGCGGCAGCGCTGGCAGGAGCAGCAGGCGAGACACCTCCCGGCGAGCACTGCGAGCAGGCTTTGAGCACCTCAGCTGCAGCACGGGCAAGAAGCACAGTATGATGATGTCTGGTGATGGCAATGTTGTGCTGTCAGTGTCAGCAGAGTGGTCAGCCAGCAGCGGGCACGAGCAGCACCAGCAGCACGACATGCGGCTGCCAGCGACTATTGTGGGCGGTGACTGCGATGTCGAGCAGGACACGTAGTGTATGATGGTATAAGACACTGCGGTGAGGCATGTATTCTGTGTGCGTGGTGCAACAAGCATTGCCAGCGTGCTTTGTTCAGTAACCAGAACAGCCCTTGCGCTGTCGGGCGTGCGCACTGAGTAACACGCGCATGCACACGTGTTCGTGTTGACGCCCAGTCAAAGGGGTGCTGCAGTTGGCAATACCACGAGGGGTAGTGCAGGGCCATAGTCAGGTATTATAGGTAAATGTGCAGTCACAAACGTGCAGTAAGTAGTGGTAGCTAGCAGAGGTGCAGAGGTGTGCTGGCAAGGCGACAGTTCGTTGGCAATGGCCCCTCGACAGTGTTCTGGCGGATTGTGCTGTTCTGGTCGTATTTCTGGTGCTTGAGTGCAGCCTGAGCTGCACTTGTCTACAAATGGCACCAGCAATGCTCTGGCGTGCAGGGCTGTGGTTTTATGGACATAGAATGATGAGCGCTGGGTATGTTCTGATGCATAGCGTGATGCAGCCTGCCGTGGAGCATAATCACAACATTGATGTTTCGTTGGCCTTCTGCTGGATATCTTGGCGCAGAAGCTGAGCCAATTGTTCAGGCCTTTGAAATCCCTCTAGCAGAGAGCACTGGGGGCATTGATGCGATGGCTTGATGATGGTGAGCACTGGGTGGCTCAGGATTTCAAACGTGATCACGTGTCAGTTACACAGGATGCTGTTCAGAATTCAGAGGGTTCACAACCCTCCAGGTTGCGTCCTTGGGCCAGTGCTGCTCCTGTCAGCTCTGAGAGTGTTCGTGTGTGTGATCAATACTGTCACGAGGCTTTTGGGAGTCTCTGCTCGGGGCAGCACACGGTGTCCTGACTGTGGGGACACTGAGGTCTCTTGGGACGCGGGTTTGTGCCATGCGAGGTACTGAAGCGTACGCGCAACAAGCTAACCATGCAGTCGAGTGTTTGGTAGTGGCCGTATAGCTGTTCTGGCTGCTGTGGTACTCATCATGCTTTGGGTTGTTTGATGTGCATGGTACCAGATGCAAGCAATGCAAGTCTGCTCTATACATGATGCTATGTACCGCAACTGTGTGGCGTGGCATGGCAGGCAGGTGACCGTGGCATTTGAGGCGTGTGTCATGGAATAGATATGTGTGTGTTGCTGATTTTGACGCCGTGCTGGGCCAGCACAGCTGGGTGGCGGGGGCGAATTTGTCTAGGGAGTGATCCTGTCATCGGCCGAAAAAAAGGCAATGTTCGCCTAACATCCAAGCTGTGATCATGAGGTGGTCGAGAACCTTGGACCTAGTAGTATGCGACTCTGGCGCAACTCTGGTGAAACAGTGAAGGTAACAACCTGATTTCACGACCTGTGTCATCACTGATGTGACGCTGTCACACAAGGCTTGTGATTTACAGCTGACGCAACGTTTGCCTACGCCGTAGCGGCTGCGCAGCTGCATGCAGTGGGCCTGTGTGCTGGCCGTTGACAATCGGGAACACCGCCCGTATGCGAGCCAAGGACCACGCCACACTGTGTTCTCATCGCTTGCGCTGCTCTCCTTCCTGGCCGCGCGGCACAAACTTGCCATAGCGCTTCACCTTCCGGCTGAACGATCTGTTCCTGCTGAAGCATTCCTCAATGGGCTTGCCCTGCTGCACGTACTGCTTCAGCGCCTCTGCCAGCACAGCATCTGCCTTGCTGTAAAGTGACGTTACTTTGCCGGCCCTGCCTGCGCGTGCTGTGCGGCCCACTCGGTGCAGGAACTCGATGGCAGTCGTAGCAAAGTCCGCCTGCATAAAGCGGATCGGGATTTGATCAGCAAAAGAAGGTGGATGAAGGGCAGAGGCAGCAGGGCGGCAGATGCCGACTCGCGGGGCAGCAAGCATCTAGCATCTTGTGTGTATGCTCAGGCAGAAGGTGCAAGCGAAGGCAGCAGACATGTGCAGGCACGTCACTGCAGCACGACATGTGCAGCTGCTGTGTAGCCCCGCATATATAATCTGGTATGAATCCAGCCGCGGTGTGCATGATGTACCAGGGCAGTAACAGTGACCAGGCCTCCAGCAGGGCCAACAGCTACTTGATTAGCCCTGAGCTGATGTAGCAAAGAGACTGCCTAGCTGTGCACGGGCTGCACGCAAGCCATGCAGACGCATGGCAAGCGTGGCACAGACAGGTAATTATCTTCGCAGGTTTGGGCAGGTCTACTGCACGTGTACTGCAACACAACAGCTGCGCAAGAAAGCACAACTGCGAGTATTCCAGTGTGTGATACAACAGCAGCTGGCGGTGGCTGCTGCAGCTGTCGTTGACTGTCGTAAGCACCACCCTGCTACGATAGTGACAGGTAGCACTACTGACATACGGCCATGCCATCCAATGCACCCAAACCCACCTGCACTACGTGTGTGACATCTGGTAGGTCAATGCCACGGGCAGCTGCATCTGTGCTGACTATCACCACATTGCCACCACCGCCACCTGCTGCTGTGTCTGCAAATGCAGCCAGTGCTGCATCCCGCTCATCTTTGGGGACGTTCTTGTGATACAGCGCGTTCTGGATGCCCTGAGCACCTAGCATAAATGACAGCTGCAGGTGCAAGCAGCAGTGCAGAATGCGGCAAAGACAGGCATGTGTCAGCTGCTTGAACGGGAATATCAGCTGCACATGCATACAGGCATGCTTTCCCTGTGCAGACACATGTACTGCAAGCTGTAGGCACTCAGAAACAACACAGCTTGGCTAAACAGCATGTGCATGCCATAAAGCAGCAATAGACAGGCACTCACAAGCATCGCAGTCAGCAGCCCGCAAATGTAGCACCTGACGCCTGCTTTAGAACGTGTAACTCACCCTGTCAGCAGCCACAGTATCACGCGCAAACACTAGCACACGTGCCTGGCCAGCTGCATAATCTGGATCCCCTTGTACTGCCTCCACAAGCGCTGCATCTGCTTCGTCAGGGCCCTGCAGCCGTTGCCACACATGCTCCACATGGGGCTTGATCTGATGTAACATGTCACCTGACACCCACACTGCATCTTTGAAGCGCTTCTGCAGCTCAATGCCCACGTCAGCTTTGGTGAGCGACGGCATCGTGGCTGCTACAAACAGGTACTGCCGTTGGAGGTATGGGCCGTACATGCTGCTGCTGCTGCTGGGGCGGCCGCTAGTGCTGGCTTCACCAGTGTTGCGCTCTGCTGCTGCGTCTGACTCAGCAATAGAAGCACTACTGCTACTGCTGCTGCTGGGTGAATCCGCTTCTTGAGCCTCACCCTCATCCTGCTGCTGCTGCTGCTGCTGCTGCTGCTGGGACTTGCGCCGGAAGCCTGCCTTGAGCATGGCCGGTGCGCCGCCCTCCCAGCATGCCTGCTTGATGCTGCGCGGTATGCGGTCCCACTCCTCATCAGAGATGGCCAGCTCCTCTATAACTTGTGCCTCAAGCATGCGGCGTTCGCCTGCCTTGAAGGCCTACAGTGCACATGAGATATGAAGGTTTTGATACAAATCACAAGATGCAAGGCTGTTGTTGAAGTGGCAGAGATAGGCACCCCCTGCATGACTTGGGTCTCAAGCTGGCGGCGTTTGCCTGCCTTGAAGGCCAGTGCAGCGCACATAAAGGAAACAGCTGAGTCAAACCTCACACGTTAAGGACGCAATCCCCTGCATGTGTTGAAGCGCCACCAACAACTAGCGCAGTGATGCTGCGTGTGCGGTCCCCTTCACAGTCTGCTGTCAGGCACACTTGTGCAGGATGCATTGCCGCAAAATACTACTTGTCACCAGAACACTGCGCTAGAACACCGCTTCCTCAACACATCCCGCGATTTAATAAGACAAGTCAGCGGCTGTACTCACATCCAGCAGCCGCGTGAGGTCCTTCACATAGCCGCCCTGGCACAGAAGGTCTGCCTCATCAGCCACCACAAACGCTGCACGTGACGACACACCCTCTGCTGACCACTGAGGGCCGTAGCTGGAGCCTCTGTCGTTAAAAAGAGTGACCAGTGCCCCTGGAGTGGTGACGACTACGTCCGGGGGGTCGAACGGAGGGGGATTGCTGCTAGATACGTGGCAGGCCTTGATGAGTGGCTTGCCGTCGGGACCTGCAGTGTTGAGTTGGGTGTGTTTGAGTGCACTGTGATGGGTTTGGCAGCGAGGCTGCAGGCAGGTTGATGTATAATTGCGCGGGAGTGTGCCAGCAGTCGTCAGTTCAGCAGGTGCAATGCTTTGCCGACCCAACAGTGCAAGGGGACAAGCCAGACAATGGGAGATGCCCCGACAGACAGTTCTTGAGACAACGTAACGATAACTTGCTGGCTGATGCCTGCTAACAAAGGCTGCAGGCTGGTAGAAGGGACCACATACCTGGCAGGCTGCTAACCAAGCGTGTGACTTGCTGGCACAGCGCAGCATTGGGGCACAGCACCAATGCTAGCTGCTTCCTGTTGGGTGCCCTGTACAGCAGAAGAGGCAAGGTGGCAGCAGTAGAGCAACCACCTGTGGTGAGCCAAGTGAGCTGGGTGCCCTTCCATGCAAAGAAAGTGCACGATGGTCTGTATGCCATACAACATGTTGAGGTGCTGCTGCCATCAACGCACGCTATGCAAGGTGCTGCAAGGTGCTTGTGTAATCAGCTGCATGCGCTGATTATTCAAAACTGATTCACAGCTCTTCTCAGCAAGTGACAAGCTGCTTACCGTACGCTGCTGCCGTTGCCGTCTGCTGCTGCAGCAGCTGCTGCTGCTGCTTCCCGGCTAGCCCTCTCCAGCAACATTGAGGCAAGTGGTGCGATGTATGCAAGGGTCTTGCCACTGCCAGTTTCTGCTGCAAGGACAACATCCTTGCCTGACAGGATGTGTGGCAATGCGAGCTCCTGCACGGCAGCAACGTAACAAGGTCACACGACAGACAGTGCATGTGCGTAAAGCTGTTTACACAGCGCTGCTGACACCACAAGCTGCGTCAGACCAGCATGCAACACATGCTTTTGCGCAGTACATTGTCTGCAGACAGTTGAGGACATGCAGAGAATTATAAAGCAGGTGCTATAACGGGCCTGAGTATCGGTGCACTGTGATGTGTCAGCATGTGCGATGCCTGAAACAGAAGCGCCGCAAGTGACCTGGCTGAGCTGGAACGGCTCCTGGCCTGCAGCACACACCTGCACGCGCGAGGGCTTGCTGAAGCCTGCTGCTTTGAGTGCGTCTGACACTGCAGGGATGATTCCAAGCTGCTCAAAGCTGCTTGCTGCGTCTGCGTAGAAAGCATCCTCTGCTGCCTGCACTGGCCTGGGAGTGGGTGCAGGTGGCAGCTTCTGCTGCCGCTGGCTCTTACTTGCTGCTGCAGCTGCCACTACTGCTATTCCTCGAACATGGTGGCTTCTAGCTAGAGCTTCCGAGCCAGTGAGTGACCTCGGCAGCAGCTGCAGTCGTGGCACAGCAGCAGCAGCAGTCTTGCACGTTGCCAAGCGCTGCATCTGACAGAGGCTTCTGCAGAGCACCGTACGCATATCCACTACAATGTGTTTTTGTTCAAAAGGCAAGGACAAGCGGTAAGGTCACGATCAAGTCAAATTGCCGACATCAGGTCACCGTGGGTGGGAGTTGCAGTGAGTTTGATGTTTCCTGACAGTCGAGGAATATCAAACGCAGCTGACAATCAGTTTGTATATCGCTTTAGGTATGATGGTGCTCTATTCCATTCAGCTTGTCACTGGTAGACCAGGTACAAACACAGGCAACAGCTGGACCCGAACAACACCGCACTCACAGGCAACCACTCAACTGTTGCGAAGCCTGGTCAATGAACAAACTGCAGGCATGTCACTTGCGGGAAGCTGCCATCAACAACCGATATGACCGCACCGATCAACTCTGCGGTGCCTGCCGGTAGTGCTGCAGCATGAGACAAAGATTGGATTGATGCATCCAAAGAAAGCTGTTAGCCTCGGGCTATAGGCCAGGCGAGGCCAAGTGGCTGACATGGTCACCAACAACAGGGCACACGTTGCTGCAGCAACACACAGGCACAGCTTGGATGGCAAGCAGGGATCCCCAGCTCCTGTCAAGCGAGATAACACCGGGCTGCGAAAGGAGCAATCCAGTCCCGCAGTTGTCCAGCATGCTGGGGACTGCAGCCTGCTCAAAGCAGTGGTGTCAGCATCAGGGCAAGGAGCACCAGCGCTGCTAAATGCAGCCACTGGTGGTCAAACAAACAAACCGATATGGAGGTCAAGGTTTGTGAGCACAGCACCACCATCAGATGCGCATCTTGCTGCTGTGTGTCGGCGTGCCAGCATTGCCTCACAAGCTGCCACTGCTGCGTTTGCAGGTCTGTGCGCAACAAACTGGAGAGCTACGCCATCTTGCAGCTCAAAGGGCAGTCAAACAGAGATGTTACTGTGCAGGTAGGTTGACTTGCATACGCAATAAAGGCCGCAGATAGCATAAGGGCACCATCCACACCAGGCAGTTGCATTGTTGACTGAGCTGTTGGAATGTAATCAAGCAGCTGTTTTGGGTGAAGCACACCCACCAAGCTTGCATGTGTACTTCCCCTGCATGTGCAGGTGACGTTCCAGAGCCCTGCCACCACGCCGCAGCAGCTGCGGCTGCTGCACGCGCCCGCAGTCAACTGTGCGTTCAAGCCACTGCCGGTGCAGCTGCACATCACAGCAGGGGATGCACAGCAGCTGCAGCACAGCCTGTCAGTGGCGCCACACGTGCATGTGCAGCGCTACCTCAAGCTGGAGATGCAGGGCCTGGCAGTACCTTCAACAGCAGGTGAGCATAGCGCAGGAGCAGCACCTGAAACAGCAGGCACGTGCTGACTTTGCAGTCTGCTGTGCCCTGTGCCCTACATATGCTTGCGCCCCAACCAGCAGTGCATGCGCAGGCTACTCAACAGTCATGGTCCTCATTCAGCGTTGATGCCGATTCTGACACAGCTGCTCTTGTGGCATACGTTACTGTCCTGCAGGAGCCCTGCATGCCGTGTGCCAGCTGGATGTGGTGCAATATTCAGCTCTGGCAGCAGCAGCTGCCGCCACAGCCACACAGCTGCCTGTGCCGGCACTCTCTCTGGATAGCCCAAGCAAGCCAAAGACTGCTGCAGCCGCAGCAGCAGATGAGACCGCTGTCATGTATGGCGAGCCCTCCGCAGATGTGTTTATACGCAGCCCTTCGGTACAGCATGCAGCAGATGAGGCTAGCAGCTGCACCCCAGGAGAAGTGCAACAGGGAGCAGCAGGAGCAGCAGGCGGTCACAGACATTGGCAGCAGCAACCAGACTGCAGCAGCTTGCAAGATGTTAGCAGCAGAGCTAGAGCTGCAGGCTCAGCAGCTGACAGGGAGTGTGATGCTGCAGATGCCGCAGCACAAGGCAGCGGCAGGTTCAGCAGCTGGCTCAACCAGACACGCACCTCTCTGCAAAAGAGCCTGCGCAGCAGCAGTGGCAAGAATCTTGCAGCAGCTGGGCTTGCAGGAGACTTGCCCCACCAGCAGCAGCAGCAGCCGTGCTTGCAGCTGGCCCCTGCTGCACTGACAGAGGACAGCACCTGGTTAGGCAAAGATGACGTGGCACAGAGGGATTCACCACACAAGCAGCGGCAGCAGCAGCAGTTGCAGCAGGCATTACAGCAGAGTATGCAGCAGATGGAAGCCACACTAGCCTGCAACAGGCAGCAGCTGCTGCACCTGCAGGACCAGCTGCAGCACCGCAGCAGCCCACAGGAGCGAGAGCAGCTCCAGCAGCAGCGCCAGGCCATGCCTAGGGTGCTTACTGCTGCTGGCCGGCCATCCACGCTGCTGAGCATGCTGCATCACTCGTCAGTCTTCAGCGGCTCTGAGGATGGCGATGATGGCGACAGCAGTTGCAGCATGGACAGCTTGTTGATGGGGCAGCTGTGCTCCCCAGTGTCACAAGCAGCAGGTGGTGGGCGCGACGACATTCAGCCGCAACAACCAGCAGCGCAGCTAGAAGCTCAGCCAATAGCCGCTGGCAGATATGCGCAGCACGAGCCGTCGCATAGCCACCTGGATCCTGATGAGTCAGCTGTGCTGCTTGGTAGTGTGGACAGTAGGCAGGACAGCGGCCACAGCAGCTGCAGAATTGGTGGCACAGCAGCTGCTGGTGCAGATGCAGCAGCAGCTGATGTCGAAGAGCGCAGTGGCAGCAGCTGCTCAGTCAGGGGCCCTGTCAGCAGCGATGACCAGCAGGCACAGCTGGCAGCTGATGATGCACAGTCTGACACGGAATGCTTGGAGGAGCACACAGCAGCAGAGGAGCAGGGCAGCATGCTGGCACATTCAGGGCAGCATGAGCTGCTTGAGGAGCCGTCATTGGTTGATAGCGCATCGTGCTTACCAAGCAGCAACAGCAGGAGAGCACTCGGTGCTGGACAGCACCTCTTGGCTGCTGCACTGCTGTCTGACAGACGCGTGCAGTCCTGTCCGATGATGGACACCACCATCAGAGGCAGCGGCAGCAGCAGTAGCAGTGGTGCTGCAACTGGAGTTGCAGCAGCAGGGCCAAGCAACCAGAGTAGGCTGCGGCAGGCAAGCGGGGCTGCAGCCGCTGCGCAGCACCATGGCAGCAGCACAGGTGCAGCGGCACGCCACCTGCGCAGGCACAGCATGAGTCCTGCAGCGTCTAGAGCAGTTGGTGGAAGTGCTGGGCTGGCTGTTACACTATCTCCAGAGATCCTGAGGCGGGGTCAACTGGTCAAGCAGAGCTGCCCCATGCTGAGCTTCCCACGGTATGGTGCAGCACCACACTCGCCAACTAAGATCAGCTGGGAAGACTTGTCAGTGGTGACAGCTAGGGCAGCAGCACCATCAGGGGTGCAAAATGCAGCAGCAGTGCAGCATGCACCATCAGGTGTGCCTGTCAGCAGCAATGAAGCAGCAGCAGCAACAGCAGTTGCGGCAACTGCAGCAACAGGGTTGAAACGGGAGCTGTTTGGTGAAGCAAGCAAGCAGCAAGGGGCAGCCACAGACACAGCACTGCTGAGGCATAGTGCACCAAAAGCAGCTGTGCAGCAAGAAGCACCAACTGCATCATCACATCAGCAGCAGCAGAAGCATCAAGCGCCAGCAGCGGAGGCAGTGGGGTCTGTGTCAGCCCCGCCAGCGCCAGCAGCAGCAGCAGCAGCCCCTCCCAGAAACACCCCGTCGCCAGCAGAAGGCCTGTCTGCAGCAGCAGGGCTGTCGCTGCCATCTATATCTGGGCTATCAGCTGCCAGCGGCACCAGCAACTCTGTGTTGCAAGCCCTGCTGTTTGGCAGCAGTTGTGACCTTGGCAGCTTGTCAGATGGCCAGCTGCTGGGACAGGCACTGCAGGACTCTGCTACATCTGGGCATCCTGTTACTTATGCTGCTGGGGGGCCGCTTGCTGGCGAATGGAGTATGACGTATGCAGGCTTGATGGACAGCCCAGGAGACCCGTCAGCAGGGCCTCCTGGAGTGTCTGAGGGGGGTGGTCCTGAGTTTGTTGCCAGCTTGCTCGCAAGCCCAGCAGATGCGGCCGCATCCGCTGCTTGGAGCAACGGCACATTGCCAGATGTAGGGCTACAGCAGCAGCAGCAACAAGTGGAGGAGCAGAACCAGCAGCCCGAGCCGCACACTCCCAGCAAGCCAACAGCTGCTGCTGCTGCAGAGTCAGGTGTGGTAGCGGCAGACGACAGTGCAGTTGCAGGCGCGCCAGATGCAGAAGCATCCCCACCTGTTTTGCTGGCACTACCGCGCTTTGGTGCTGCAGCACTGTCGCCTATTGCTGAGTCCCCTGAGTTGTCTAGAGGTACCAGTGCTGCTAGCCCAGGTGACGTTGCAGGGCTGCCGACATCTGTCTGCAGCACGAGCAAGACGGTATCGCGCATTGGCGTTCAGGAGCTACGAGGACAGCAGAAAGCTGTGGAGGCGCAGGGACAGCCAGCGCTGCAGCAGGTGCAACACGATCAGCAGCTACTGCAGCAGGAGCACACAGAGCAGCAGCAGCAGGAGGAGCAAGGAACGAATGTGCAGTTGCAGGATGCGCTTCCGGGGCTAGATCTGCAAGCGCTGGCGGCCAGCTCAGCAGCAGTGCCAGGGCTCCAGGAGCAGCAGAAGCAGCAGCAACAGCAACACGTGGACGAGCTGCAGCAGCAGCAGCATGTGGATGAGCTGCAGCTGCCAATGCCAAGACTGCCAGTTCCAGCTGCTAAAACAGCGGCAGCACCGCAGTCTCAGGAGGGCGAGCAAGACCTGCTATTACAGGAGCTAGCTGTGCAGTCCCTGCTGGATATTCAAGCATTCACTGCAGCATCCAAAGTAGCAGCTCACCAGCGGGTTGGCAGCGGCAGTAACACTAACACCCTGAAAAAGCAGCCGCCAGCTAGCCCACAGAAGCAGCCATGCTCCCCTGCAGCTGGCAGGACAGCAGCAGTAGGAGCTGCTAGCATGATGCATGGTGTGACGCACAGCAGCAGGGTGACAGCAGCTGGGTCAGCACTTAAGAAAGCAGCCAGTGCTCCATCAACACCCAAGAGGCCAGCAGCTGGCTCTGGGCTGTTGACACCCAAGAAAGCACCTGCAGCAGCAGTTGCTGCGACTTCCAGGGTGGCGGCAGTTGGACGGGCAGGCACAAGGTCAGCTGAGCCAGGCCTAAACTCACCAGCCAAGCAGCAGCAGCAGCAGGCAGGTGCAAGGCAAGCACGCCCCTCTTCAGCTGCATCACTTCTGCGTGGCAGCAGCGGCAGCAGTGTAGGTGCTGGCAGAGCATTCAGCAGACCTGGCTCTGCAGGAGCAGCTGCAGCTGCGAGGGCAGCAGCAAACCCAGCAGCACTGCATCAATCGGCAGCACCCTCAGCAGCAGCAGCAGCCGTCAGGACTGCTGCTGCCAGGCGTTCCCTACAGCCTGACACTACTGGCGACAGCAGTGGCATCGCACGCTCCGGATCCCTGCCTGTCAGGGCTAATGGTGTCAGGACTAGCCATGTCAGGCTGGACCTTGCAGGTGCTGCTGCTGCTGCTGCTGCAGCACCGCAAGCTGGCAGCAGGCCAGCCAGCGGCTCCGGTGCTGTGAGCGCACGCAGCAGCGTGAGCAGCAGCATCTTCAGGCGATCTAGCGGCAGCTTTACAGCTGCAGTGCCCAGTAGGTCACCTGTCAAACCCAACAGTAGCAGCAGCAATGCGGGCAGGGGAGCTGCAAGGTATGAGCAGCTACTCAAGTCGCAATATGGTGGGGCTCCTGCTGTACGCACATCACAGTCAAAGCTAGCACTACGCAAGTCAACCTCGGCTGTAGCCCAGCAGCAGCAGCAGAAGCTGCCAGAGTGCAGCTCTGAGCCGGCACTGAGCTCGCTGCGCTTGACAGATCTTGGAGCTGAGGACTCCTTCGACGCTTGCCCTGCTGCCCGTCAGCTGTTTGCACCAGCAGCTGCAGCTCCAGTGCTGCAGACGTTGGGTGTAGCGGCAGCGACAGCAGGAGCAAGAGCAGGTAGTAGCACTGGGGCAGGTGAGGAGGCTGAGCAACCGCAGCCTAGCAAGAGCCGGTCTGCAGTTGAGCTACACTGCGGCAGTGTAACTGCTGTCCCTGCTGCAGCAGTTGCCCACCAGCCTCGCAGCTGCAGCGCAGACGGCACTAGTGGGCACGTGGGCTGTGGCTCGCCACACAAAGCCACGGCAAGCAAAGCAGACCGCAGCAGCAGCGCAGGCATGCAGGAGGCACAGCAGCTGCAGCAGGCAGTAGAAGCAGTGCAGGCGCTTGTGCAGCACAGCAGCATGATGTTGCAGCAGGCAGAGCCAGCTGGACGGCTGCAGCGGCAGCAGTCCCTGCCTAGCCAGCGGCAGCAGCAGCAGCAGCAAAGACCAACGTCAGCAGGAAGGTCACGGCAGTCACCTGCTTCCCCTGAAGTTCAGAAGAACTTCTTCCTTCCAAAGCTGGTGCAGTCGCAGCTGCTGACGCCGCAGTCTGCAGAGCCGATGCATAGGCAGCTGGGGCGCAGCCGCAGTGCTGCTGATGCTGCAGCTGGCGCTGTAGGTGCTGGCAGCAGATTTGCAGGAGCCAGGGCATCCTGCGGGCCTGTCAGCACTCCTCCTGGGCTTGGGATGGTGTCACCGAAGTCCAGCACAAAGCAGCAGCTGCGTGAGCAGCAGCACACGCAGCAAGAGCAGCAGCAGGTGCAGGGCAGCATGCACTGGCAGCAGCAGCGTAGTCAACAGCAGCAGCAGCTGCTGCAGCAGGAGCAGTCAGATCAGGAGCTCCTGTTCATGTCAGCTGTCAGCCTGCCTGCATTGGGTGAGGCGATGGATGCACTGGAGCTGCCTGTTGAAGCAGCTGGCACAGACCCAGCTGACGCAGTAGCAGCAGCAGCAGTAGAGCATGATGCTGGTACCGCAAGCGATGGTGCCATGCTTGCTGCCAGACCTCAGCTGTGCAAGGAGCCTGTGCTGGATGCTGCTGTTGTAAACGCGAGCAGCCCTATTGGCAGGCGGCAGCCGAAGCCTCAGGCCCGCAGCTGCCCCCTCGTTGCTAACAGAGTAGCTGGGGACAAGACAGGCTCACGTGGAGCAGCAATGACTGCGTCGTACCGGCTGCTGCAGAACAGCGGACCAGTGCCAGATGCAGCAGCTGGTGGGCTGGGTCTCCAGAGTGATGGACTGTCAGCAGCGGCTGAGGCGGCAACAGGCAGCAATGCACAGGGCAGGCGTAGCAGCAGGGCAGGAGGTAGCAGCGGCAGCACAATAGTAGTGAGCATTGTGAAGCATGCACGCGGCGGGCAGCAGCCGCCGGTGCAGGTGCAGCAGACGTACCAGTTTGAGTCGCAGTGCTATGCAGAGGTGGTACAGCTGGAAGCTGCTCCTGGGCCTGCAGATAGCACCTGCACGTCTTTCTCCGTGGCAGGCATTGGTGCTGCGGCTTCGGCTGCAGGGGAGGAAGAAGGTGCAGAGTCGTCAGCTGTGCTTGGGGTTGGTGGCACATGCGCTGCAGGGGTGGATACGCAGCAGGCAGCTGCTGGACACCAGCAGCTGGCATCAGCATCAGCAGAGGCTAAGGCAGATGCCGATGACGATGATGGAAGCAGCTCTGTGGAATCCTTCTGCACTGCCAGCAGCCAGATGGGCACAGTGTGGCCTCATGTGGGCCCGGATCAGCATCATCACCATGCAGCAGCAGCAGATGGCGCAGGCACCTGCGCAGGCAGTCGCAACAGCAGCAGCAGCGTAAGTGACACTGCACTGCATCCCATCAGTACAGAGCCTGGCGTTGTAGATGGGCCAAGGGCCTCTGGGATACTGCGGCTGCCGAGTGATGAAGAGGAGCAAGCAGCAGGTGTGCACCTGGCACGCAACTTCTACCGGCATGCTGCCCAGCGCTCTGCTGGCTCTGCCTCTGCTGGCCAACAGCAGCGGTCGCATTCTGGATCACAGCAGCAAGTATATTCACAGCTGCAGCCAGCAGCAACCAGCCGGCAACGCAGCTCAGCAGCAGTAGCAGCTGCTGCTGCAGTCCACACCAGCACTGGCAGCCACTGCAGCAGTGCTTCTGCAGCATCGTCCAGTCAGCACTCCCTGTGGGATGAAACGGATCCTTTCACAGCTGAAGTGAGCTCTGCCAGCATTGCTGCAGCAGGCAGCAATGAAGCAGCAGCAGCAGCACAGGCAGTAGGATTAGGTCTCCCTGGCAGCACCAGAGCCTCGCTACAGCAGCAGGAGCCGCCTCACAGGGTGAAGCCAGGTGTAAGGTCTTCCCGCCAGGGTTCTGCAGGTGTACGGGGTTCAGCGCGGCTGCGGAGTTCGAGTGCATTAGGCCAGCGTAGCAGCAGCAGGAGGGGCATGGCTGGTGGTGGTGGCATACTAGGGGTGCAGCAAATGCCTGATGGCAGCCCAGCAGCAGCTGACAGTGATGCAGATAGTGCATCTGATGATGATGTCAGCTTGCATGAGGCATCTAGTGCTAGCTCGGGAGTGGGGCCTTCGCGGCATGCAGGGACTGCTGCTGCTGCAGCAGCAGCAGCGGATAAGACAGCAGAGAGTGAGGTGTCAAGCGGGCTGCAGGATGCACAGCAGCAGCGAATGCAGAACACTGGCTCATCGATTTCGTTTGCAGCGCTCAGCAAGCAGCGCTCGCCATCACCTAGTACTGCTGGAATGCAGCGTGGAGGAGTTGCACACAGCTCTGGCCACTTTGCTGCTGCTGCTGCTGTGTCAAGACAAGCACCAGCAGCAGGTGAAGCAGCCGGCAGCGTCAGCAGCAGCTGCGCCTCAGCAGCAGGCATTGCAGCAGGAGGCGCACTTACGCTTGAGGTGTCAATGAATGACCTTGGAGTGGGTGGCGACCAGCCGCGGCTTGCAGGTGGCACCAGGATCAGCAAGGATCAGTCTCCCAACAAGTCCCCTGCTAAAGATACTTCACCGGCCCGTGTCAGAGGCAGCAAAGCAGGTACTATAGCAGCAGCAGCCGCAGCAGGTGCTGACAAGCAGCGAGATGCAGATGCTGAGAGCGTCACCAGCTCCCAGGAGAGCTATGCAGGCATGCGCAGTGTCAGGCAACCAGCAGTGACCACAGCAGCGCCAGCACAGCCACAGCAGCCTCAAGACACCAGTGGCATCACCAGCAGCAGGACTAACACAGCACTGCAACACCGTGCTGCTGCAGCTGCAGCAGCAGAGTCACCACTGCAGCGGCAGCAGCGGTTGCAAGTGGTGCTTCCAGGCAGTCCCCAGGTGGCCTCATGCAGGAATGCTGCTGTGAACTTCAGCCCGCTGCATGCTGGCAGGTCCGTAGGCTCGCGGGAATCTATAAGCATGGCAGGTACACCAGGCAAACTGTCAGCACCTGGGATTGTACCTGGCCTGCTAGCTGCTGGGTCAGCACTACAACAGCCAGCTGCTACTGCAGCTGTGGTGCAAACGGCAGTATCTGGCAGCACAGCAGCAGCAGCAGCCCCTGGGGTTGAGCCACCGAGTGCGCTACAAGGCAGTGCGCCTGCAGCAGAGGTAGCAGAGCCAGCAGCAGCAGCAGCAGCACGAGGGAGTGCAGCGAGATCAAGCACTGGTGCAGCAGGTGGTGCCAGCCCATACAGCTGCTTTGCGCCGCTGCATTCTATGCTGCCTGGTTCTGGCGGCTCGGGTGGCAGGCGCAGCAGCAAGACACACCCTCGCATCCAGCAGGGCGCAGGGCCAACCAGTGGAGAGGAAGAGGTGTTGGGAGTGCGCAAGAACCTCATGGCTGACATGCTGAAAGCAGCTGAGGCAAACGCAGCAGCAGGACATGCAGCAGCAGGGAAGATGGAGCAGCCAGATACGCATGAGGTGCGGGACTCCAGTCAGCATACAGCTGGCAGTGCTGCAGCAGTAGGAAGAGCAGTAGCATGTGCTGAGCTCAGTAGCCCTGTTAGCAGCAGTGCCAAGCAACAGCAGCAGCATGTTGCAAGGCCTCATACGGCAGGTTCTGTGCTGGATAAGCTGACGCCACACCTTCCAGTGCTTGGGGTAACTCCTGAAATAGCTAAGGCAAGGCCAGCTACCAGCAACGGCAGCTGCGGCAGCAGCAATGCTGCAGCCAGTGGGCGCCAGCAGCAGCAGCACCAGCGAAGCAAGGCGCCCACCAGCAGCGGCAGCACAGCAGCAGCGCACTCAGCACGCTCGACGCATTCTGGCAAGTCTGCAACTGGCTCGGCCGCAGCTACGCACTCTGCAGCCGAATCCAGTGAGCATGGCTGCAGCAGCGGCAGCAGCCGGATGTTGCACGGGGATGCAGGAGTGGCAGACAGCTTGCAGTTGATGAGTCAAAGCAGTGCAGCAGCTGCTGCCATGCGTGCTGCTGCAGCCACACCAGCACCTATTCCTGGCCACAGGCCACATATGCAAGCAACAGAGGCAGATCTTGGCAGTGAAGGCACCAGCAGCACCAGCAGCTTGCAGCAACAGCAGCATTCAGCGCCCAAGCCAGCTGTGGGAGTGGCTGCTGCAGGCAATGGTGCGGCACTGGCAGCAGCCATTGCAGCAGTGAAGGCGCAGGGGCCACTATCATCTGGCCTTCTGCGCAGGGGCAACAGCGCTGGCTCACTGCCTCGTATGTTTGCTGCAGCAGCTGGCAGTGCTGCTGCTGCTGCTCGGCCCCACAGCCCTGCTGAGCAGGCTGCTGCTGGTGTTGCTGGCCTGAGCTTGGCGCAACAGGTGGAGCAGCAGCAACGACAGCAACACAAGGCTGGCGCGGCAACAGCAGGACCTAAGCAGCAGCTGCCAAGTCATAACAGTGAAACAGGGGCGAGGCCAACAGCAGCAGCAGCAGGCAAGGACAGTGTGCAGAGCCCACTGCAGCAGGACCACAGCAAGGCGTCAGCTGCATCAGCTGACAACCAGCAGCAGCAAGATCTGCCAGCAGCAAATGCAGCAGCGCTAGCCAGCAGGCTTGGATCACCATACCTGCAGCACCTAGAGGAGCATAGCGCACACCAGCAGCACCAACACCAGCAGCAGCAGCAGCGTCCAGTGGCAGCTTCTCCATTGTCAAGCCACAGGCGTAACCTGCACCTGCGGTCAGCTGCGTCACAGCAGCAGCAGCAGCACTCTCCAGCCAGCCCTGCTTTTGAGGCGTCATCTCCCCAGCTTGGGTGCTCTCCTCAGATGGCTGTGCAAGTGGCGAGGCCTGCATCTAGCTTGGGCACTTCACCTGGCACACCAACTAGGGCAGCAACAAGCAGCTCAGGAGTGCATGCAGCAGCAGCAGCAGCCAAGGATGGGTCTGGCAGTGTTACATCTGCAGCTGCAGACATGCAGCTGGTTGTAGCTGCTGCTGCTGCTGGGTCTTCAGGGCAGCTGCTGTCAGCGACGCGACGAGTATGCAGTACAGGCAGCGGCGGTGCGGTTGCTGCCACTGCTGCGGGTGATGGCGCTGGCGGCTTGTCACCCGGCGGTGCTACTGCTGCAGCAGCGCGTATGGGCAGGATGCAGCACAGGCGTGCCAAGTCAGATATGCCAGAGTGCTACCCTATGTCACCTCTGGAGTCTCCGCTGCATACTGCAATGCCTGCTGATGATCCTGACGGCTTTGATGCCGTATTTGCAGCAGTGGCAGCAGCAGAACAGGGTGCCGGAGCCCAGCTTGCCGGAGTATCAGCAGCAGCAGGGCGCTTGCCAGCACAGCAGTCTGGATTGCAACTCGGCATAGGCCAGTCAGACCCGCCAACCAGCCCTCTAGGCAGCCCATTGAGGCATGGCCTCACTTCGCCAGCTGCGCTGTATCGACTGCAGCAGCAGCAGCTGCATAGGGAGGCTAGCACAGCTGGGAGCGAGGCAGCAGCAATCACACACAGCGGCAGGCAGCAACACCAGCAGCTGCAGAAGCATTACAGTGGGGTGGATGCAGCTGCAGGCTTTGAGCTGTCAGAACATGAGCTGACGTTGAAGCCGCAGCAGCTGGCGATGGTGCATGCTGCAGCAGACTTAGCAGGGTTTGGGCCGTATGACGGCAGCATGAGCCCAACCAAACTAGCCAAGATCCAGGAGTACGCAAGAGCATACAACTTAAGCTCTGTAGATCTGGGTGCAGGCTTGTCACCTGCTGCTTTGAGGGCGAAAGCAGCAGCTGGTGCTGCTGGGGTTGGTGGTGGGGCGGCTGCAGGTGGCACGCCTGAGAAGGGTGGCGAGGGGTTTGACAGCTTCAACCTGAACAACCAGGCACTGCAGGCAGACCTAGAGCAGCAGCAACACGACCTGCAGCAGCGCGACCAGTGTGAAGTGCAGCAGCAGGAGCAGCATGACGGCGTGCAGCAGAGCAGGCTACACCAGCAGCAGCATCAACAGCATGCTGCTGTACTGCCAGCTTTGAGTGCTGAGCCGAGCAGGGAGAGCATGGCTGGCCGTGCATCTGTCAGAGCAAGCATAGAGGCATTGCTGGCTGCAAAGCTGAGGGCCAGTAACAGCAGCAGCCGTCCAGGCTCAGCAGGCTCGTGTGAAGAGGCTGTAGCGCAGCTGCTGTCACGCAAGCAGCAGCAGCCGCACAGCCATCTGGGTGCTGAGGCAAGCTGGGGAGAGGCACAGCAACTCAATGTTGAGGCAGAACATCATCATCATCATCAGCAGCAGCAGCAATTGAGGCGAGAGGCTAGCGGCAGCAGCAGCGGCAGCCACAGTAGACACCACAGCAGCAGCACTGGGGGCCACACCCAGCAGCAGCAGGCAGCAGCAGCTACAGCAAGCAGTTTAGCTGCTTCTGTGTCCTCGTCTGCTCCCTCAGCGTGTACTGCAGCGCTGATGCAGGTGCTGGCAGGTGCCAGGAACAGCCACAGCCTCAGCAGCAGCTCGCTGCTAGCATCTGTGCATCAGATGCTAGAGATGCCTGCATTACTAGCTGCCAGTGCAGAAACCCTAGACATACAGCCCAGTGAAACTGGCCAGGCCAGCTGGCAGCAGCAGCAGGGGCTGGGTTCAGCTGAGGGGTCTAGACTGTCGCAGGACAGTCAGCAGGATGCAGTGATGCAGTCCCATGGTGCATTGCTGGGCCCTGGACCCGGCTTCAACAGCTTCTGTGACCCTGCAGCGGCAGCAGCAGCTGGATCAGAGTCTGGCGACGATGGCGGTGCCTTTGCCAGTTGTGGTGCTGCTGCTGGTGAAGTTGAGCGGAGATCTGTGCAGCATGGAGCAGCAACAGCAGCAGCAACAGGCGTGCGTCCACCTGCTGCAGCCGCAGACTTCCGCAGATCCTTCCACCTGCTAGCTGGCCTAGCACAGGAGCTCTGGCCCAACGATGCGCGCTCTATAGACAGCACGGCTGGCTCAAATGTGGTCGGTGCCATGTCGCATGGCGCTGCGGCTGTGTCATGGGCGCGTGGGGGCAGCGGTGCTGCTGGGCTGCGCTGTTCGACTGGCAGCTTGGGGCCAGAAGTGGAGTTGGCACACCAGCTGGCAGCGAGCATGGAGCATCTGGCTGCATCACTGGATATCACAGGGCCCCAGGTGGGTTGATGGACTGGTAGCTTAGTGTTGATGTGAAGTGTGGTTGAGTTGTGACTGCAGTCTTCAAGCAGCTGGCTGCATCGTTGGATACAGGGCTGCAGGGATGGGATGTGGACAATTGAGATGGCGCCGCATTGATGTTTGGAGCATTCTGTGCTAGGAGATGTTTCTGCTGTGAGCATGCTGTGTGTCACGCCCGCTTAGAGCCCTGCTACACATGACTCCACAGCTGATCTGATTTGTCTGCTCATCTACTTGTCTGTCTGATGGTGTGCAGGCGCTGCAGCTCACCCAAGAGCTGCTTTTGAACCAGCTGCTGGCGCAGCCAGACAGCCAGCGCAATGCACGCACAACCAGCGCAGCCGGCACTGTGGGGCAGCACAGCGGCAGGGCAGCCTCCAGCCAGCAGCAGCAGCAGCATCGAGCGCCGGGGCCTCAAGCAGCAGCAGGTGAGTGGTGTAAAAGAATGCTGCCAGCAACAGCAGCGTCATGCATTGTGACGAAACACCTGACGCTGCTTACGCACTGTGACATTTCTGCGCAGCGTAGGCCTGGCATGTGGTTGTGTTACAAACTAGAAGCATGGTATAGCTTGACATTTGCTGCTCGCTCGACCTCTCGTTGACCAAAGCATGCTGCTCTGCTTGGCACTTGCAGGCGGCACAGGACCCCAGCCACAGCTAGGCCCGCTGCTGGCTGGTCGCCTTGCAGCACTTGCAGCAATGCGGCAGCTGCGGCGTAGCTCTGTTGGGGAGTCGCCTGACGTGCCAGCAAGCTCTGGGCAGGCTGGCAGCAGCAGCAGCAGGCACGGCTTGCAGTGTGGCGCTGGCAGCAGCAAGCCAGTGTCCTTGCTTGCTGCCGTGGGGCCAGCAGCAGGGCGGGCTGCTGCTAATGCTGTTGCCGCAGGGGGCAGCAGCGAAAGGGGAGGGGTGCTCAGGGCTAGTCAGGGCTCCTGTGCAGGGGATGTGGCTGTGGCGGGAGCTGGTGCAAGGGCAGCAGCAGCACCTGGCAGCAGTAGGAGTGTTGCAGCTGGAGTCGCAGGCCCTGCAGCAGCAGGCATGAGACAGGGCAGCAGTCTGCCTGCAGCAACAGAGCGCCAGCAGCAGCAGCTGGATCAAGGGCCGTTGGCGAAGCAGCTGTCTGCTCAGCGGTGGCACAAGCAGCAGCCAAGCAGGCGGCGCTCATCTGTTGGAGGAGAGAGCAGCTGGGGCGGTGCTGCTGCAAGCATAGGCACTGCACAGCATAGCACACACAGCAGGGGCTCGACAGAGCAGAGTCAGCAAGTGCAGCACACCCTAGGGGAGCAAGCGTCTGTGCTGCTGCAGCGTTTGCTGTATGGGGAGGGCAGTGATGATGTGACGGACTATGCTGCTGGTGCTAGCGCTGGTGGCAGTGTGCAGTCGCACAGGAGCAGTAGCGGTAGCAGGGGTTAAAAGATAGCTATTGCATGTCAGTGTAGGAAGGTGGTTGCCACCACGCGGGGTTTGTGTGCGGCAAACGCAATACCGCCTTGCGTCTGTGAAGCATTATTTTGTATGAACTGGTGTCAGGTTCCGTAGGCATATTATCTAAAAGATATGTTGGCGCATTGCCATTTGCCAACTTGAAGCAGTTGCAATGTATTACTCTAGTGTGGTTGTGATATTGATTCTTGGTATGAACCGAGTGTGCTGCTGTTGGCAGCTGTTAGTAATGCTCAGCTGTGTCCCACTGCACGCCGTTGAGTGGCCAGTTAAACAGGAGGACAGCGCAACGCTGTTGCAATATGTTCGGCATCAAGCTCCTGGTTACAATGAGCTTGATAGCATCAGAAGGGAATGTGGTGGTGCACTGCGAGGTGACGTCGTTGCCAGCCAACGGCTGGACACGCCTGCCACTGGCACTGCCGGTGTGACACCACCAACCATATTCATTCTGAGAGGCTCGAGCTCTTAAAAATGATGAATTCGCAGGACCAAACCGATGGCTGAGAAACTATGTTGGCAGCGGCGGCGCAATGAGCCAGGGCATGGCACAACTGGCATACGCACTACAAATACCCTGCGGTGAACTTCACAGCGTACGAGATGGTTCCAGTGCTGCCACTGTGATCCAATTTGAGTCGGAGTGGAAGTAATGCTCCTGCGCAGCTGCCCTAAGCTACAAGTCAACTGCTGTCTGCACTACTGTCAACACCGTTATGACTTATAAGTAGCCATGGCTATAGACAGCATATATCCAGCAATTTAGAGAAGTGCTAATGTGCTGCTGCTGTCTGCGCAAGCAGGCCCCAACAAGCCCACGATACAGCCGGCACTGGCCCACAGCAAATCTTGCTGAAAAAACTGCATTGCAATCATTCACTGTACCACTGGACCACTGTTTTATTTACTCCAAATTTACGTGCACTCCCTTCGCTGCTGCTGGGTGCCAGAACCCTGCACTCTGCTATGAACTTCACTCAGCGCACACAGATGAACTTGAAACACAGCTCCAGAGCCCCGGGCTCCATGGCATGGACTCCATGAGCGGCTCATGCTCCCTGCACTGCTGCTGTCAGCCAAGCAGGCGTTACTAATTTTTTAATTCTACGGCGCAGCTGGCAGCGGCTTCCAACAACCTTCACGCTCCCTGCCGCAGGCTGCTTATTGTGGTTTCAGATCCGATCTGACGTGGCACGTCAAAACCAGCACTCAATGCACTTGTGCTGTGAGTTCCAAATTGGTCCGATGCTCTTGAATCTATGCTCTCTGCACTGCTGCTGTCAGCCAAGCAGGTCCCATGACTGCCTCTGACCCAGCTGGCAGCGCCCTGTCACACAGCACGCGCCGCACCTGCTTGAAGTAGCTGTAGTACGGTCCCTTCTTGGCATCTAGGATGCCCCCAAACATGTCTTCGGGGGCCTTGCCCCGGCTGGTGTCCGTCCACATGCTGATGGTGATCCGCGAGGGCAGGTTGGGGATGCGAAACACGGCACTGCGCATGCAGCAGCAGCAGCAGTGGCAGAAGCAGCGTGACAACATCAGCAGTGTGACAGAGCCTGGTTGCAACGTACGTTTGGCGGTTGACAGCTGACAGTGATGCGCGAGGGCAGGTTGGGGCTGCGGAACACGGCACTGCTCGAGCAGCAGGAGCAGCAGTTGCAGAAGCGGTGCAGATACATTAGCAGAGTTATGACAGACACCAGCTGCAAGGTTTGTTTGGCAGTTGGCATGTGACATTGATGCGCGAGGGCAGGTTAGGGCTGCGGAACACGGCACTGCAGCAGCAGCAGCAGTTGCAGATGCAGTGCGGAGACATTAGCAGAATGACAGACCCCAGCTGCAACATCTGTTTGGAAATTGGCAATTGACAGTGGTGCGTGAGGTCAGGTTGGGTTTGCGGACTCGGCACTGCTTGGGTGGCAGCAGCAGTGGTGTTGGTGGCGTAAGCAGTTGAAGCAGGCAGGGTTAGTTGGCGAAGCACGGCAATCAAAGAGGTCCCCAGGACACTGCAAATCATCACCTTGCACAACCTACATGATGGCAACATGTGTAAACCCAACACCTGTTGCTGCATGGTGCAGAGCCGCATTGACACAGCTCGTGTTCACGTCAACAGTTACATGCAAGTTATTGAAGCCAAACCAGAAGTGCCAACCTGCACACACCAAACATTGGAGTGCCTACCTCTGCTCAACGCCGCCCATGTCGAACCACGTCCTGAACTCCCCGGTGCGCATTGTGCGCAGGTTCTTGCCATCGACTGCCCACGTCACATGGTCCGGCTGCCTGCAGGGGTGCAAGCACAGCAGGAGCAGCAGACGAAGTAACGTAGCCTACAATCGTAGCCCTGCTGCATGGTTCTGGTAGCCTCAGCTCTGTCAATAGCAACTGGCCAGGCCCAGGTGTACACAGTAAACTTATGTGACACATCAGGCCACCGAAACACAGATGCACTCAGCTATCTGGGCCAAAGTGAACAGCTCATCATAGCGCAGTTGTGACCATAGGGCGCTGCAACTTTCTATGCCAGCCATCTAGACAATGCGCCACGCTTTGGTGCAAAGCTCTTCCCAGTTGATGGTGTAGGTGACGAAGCTGTTGACTGCCGTCTTGTTGGCTGGCCAGCCCAGCAGGGCCTGGTAGACAGGCGGCGACACCAGCAGCTCACCCGTGCTGTTGGAGCTGCAAGGGCAGCAGCATTGTCAGCGCAGCACAACACCAGGTGAGCATCTGTAGATGCCGAAAAAATGTGCATGCTGCCGGCAGCAACAAGAGCATGCAGCAATGATGTCAGCAACAAGTAAAGCATTTGCACAGCGTCAAAGATGCAGCTCATCTCTGCCTGGACATGTCTGACAAGGCATGCCAGTCACTGCATGTGGCATGCTATGACAGCATGCACAGGACAGCGCTGTGTTGGCCAGCCAACAATAATATCTGGCGTGGCGTCACTCACTCTGTGAAGGCGTTGAACCAGAGCGAGCCGGGCTCCTTGGCAGGGTTGCCGTTGAGCCACTCCACATCGATCTCTGAAAAGTTGCCAGCCTCATTGTTCAGGTAGATGTCATTGGACCTGCGACACATGTGACAACCCGGTGCATGGCATGCCGGCGTCTTTCTCTGGATGCCGTTGGAAGCAATCCGTGCAATATGCATGCTTGCACGCTGCGTGGCAAGTTGGTGCATTGGCAAACCACAGAGCACGACAACATGTCATTTGGTTGCTTAGCAACTTTGGTAACCGCGTTAAGTTAACGCGGATGCACCACAAAATGCCTGAAAAGCCTGAGCCTGAAAATCCTGCCAGGCGCTTTGTACAGCGGCAGCCCGCGCACCTCAGGTAGAAGGCTGTCACCGCGCCTGGCGCCCCTGTCACTCTGGCCTGCACCTGCCAGGCACCATACAGGTGGTCACCGTCCTTGGTCCTCAGCCGGGAGCCGTTGCTGCCCTTGAGCCTGATGCGTGCCTGGCTGCTGTTCGTACTGGGGTTGCGGTCAAAGGCAACATTCCTGGCAGTTGTAGCAGCAGCAGCAGCAAATCACGTCGCTGGGCGTGAAACATGTGGCAGTACTGGCATTGCGGCAGCAGCAGCAATCATGGGCGATCAGCACATCAACCCCGGCATCTCTTACGCCACTGCTGCGGCACCTGTTGTGGTCTGTTTTGCTTGCTGCACTCAGTGCATGACAGGACAGGACAGGCCAAATCGAATTTGAACAATCCCTGCACTCACTCTGGGCTGTAGGCGATGGTCCAGCTGTCCTTGTTGAAGCCAAGATTGGACAGGCGGCACTGGCTGCTGTTGGAGGCTGCGCGGCAGCAGAGGCAGGCGTGGCAGGCATGGCAGGGCCGTCTCAGAAATGGCCACGTAGTTTTTGATAACCTGACTCCGGTGCCTAGTAGGCATGCGCAATACCAATTCATAAGACGTCCGCTGCTTTGACCAGGCCCGCCTATCCTGAACTTGAGTTCACCTGCGTGTAGGCAGTACACTGCTGCTGGTGCACCCCACGCATTGTCACCATCATCAGCTTGCGCTGTGCTGTTTGCATCTGACCACCTGTCAGCATCCCCTGGCAGCGACATGCTGCAGCCGCAGAGCCAGTCAGGTGTGATTATGGCCAGGCTGTAGAACTCAGATGCACACATGGTGCAGCAGCTGGCTATAGTAGAGGCATTATACGCCATAACCTGCGCGCGACACCGGCGGCAGCATTATGCATGTGTGAGTGTATGATGTAGCAATCAAGCCGCGTGATTCAACCTCTCTGAGATATGGCGGCTCCAGCACACCAGCAAGAAATGACATGATACTAGCCCAGACCTTACCTTTGTAGCATTTTCTGCCCCAGTCAGCCACCCGCTGCTGGCATTGAAGCAGCCAATGTAAGCACCAAGGCCAATGCTGCTGCTCTCGATACTGCTAGCTCCTGCGCGGCCAGCTGCTGCTGCGATGCGGCTGCTGGCAGCTTCCCGTGCAGCACCGCGCCCTGCAGCAGCTGCTGATGAGTCTCGAGAATCGACGAATGGCTCTAATTCGTCAAGCATAGGAGCTGACATCCGGTTGGCAGTGCCTTGGGCGCTGCTGCTGGCGGTGCATGACAGTAGCGTCATGCACCACACACCAGCAGCCACACATACCTGCCAGGCAGCGACAGCAGCAGGTCAGCAACTGTCTGAACCTGATGGTAATAAGATAAGTGAATAGGTTGCATGAAAAAGCAGTGCAGTGGGTTCACGCTGGACGTGGGCAACGACGGACAGTGCAACTGACAAAGTAATTTACGTTGCGGCCTGATCAGTCGTGAATTGCATGCAATAATCAATGGCACCCGTGATTCAAGCCTAGCTTTGTGCTCATACGTTGATTCGGTCGACTTCCTCATCTGGTGGTATCTGCACAACGAACAACGTTGGCGGCAACTTTGGGCGCTTGCACTTCAAGTAAACGTACTTTGAGCGAGCATCTGATATAGTTGCTTGGCAGCTCAATCAGTTGCCAGCTGTCCCAGGCGAAAGTGTGTGTTCGATCCCGCTGAGGCAGGTTGCTGCCCTGCTGCATTCTGCTGCACACGCATGCAGCGTCGGTGCAGTCACCGGAGAGCGACACAACGGCTTTTGCAAATAGCACATCCTACCATACAATGGAACTCTTGGTGGGCTGGAGAAATTAAACGATGTGCAAAAGAGCTGTTGGATCTGCTGATCCAAGACGTTCAACTAGATGCCAGGAGTGACCAAAGAAGCCCGCCATTGCACATGGCAGGGCCTTCTAGTCAGTGCAATGCACGAAAAAGGAGGTTTGCTGCTGATACAATCGAGCCAGCAGACCATCACATGATGTTTAATTCGCCGGCCCTGTATTGCAGCTAGGTTCAGGACTACACTAGCTGCAATAGCAGCTACAAAATAACTACGTGCACTGCCACACCCACGTGTAAACAAGGCAATACATCAAAAGCTGCATCAAACAAAATGCAAGTGATCAAAAGAGGTCAGCAGTGTCAATTAATATTGCTCACAGTGCGGAGCGCCGCCAGGTTCTCCTGCTACCCCATAACAAAAAAAGTCCCTGCGTGGCAGCAATGCATGTGGAAGCAATGCAGCACTCTAGCAGAGAAGTATGCAGACACACCTAAACCCTGAAGCAGTGCATCATGTGCATTGATATACCACGCCAATGGAGCTGCAATCAATTGTTTTCACCTGTTCAAAGAATTAATAGCTCAATCCCTGTCCAGTGCAGCAGCATAGTTGAAAGGGCTGCGATATCACAGCAACATCATAATGACCGTCATTGAGACGGCTTCGCCTTTGCAGCCACCAAGCCCACCAGTATTCCCCTCAGGATGCAATTAGCAGTCCTGCTCATGTTTTCTGTGCGCGCGCAATACTTGAGCTAACCGAACAAAAGCGCTGCCGGCATGCCAAAAATGCAGGCAACTGACTATGGCAGGCGGCAATCAATATAAATATACTAGATAGTACATTCTGCACATGCAGCAGCTTGTCACCATATTGCTGTTGCATGACGCTATGATCAAGCATGCAATGTGCAAGGCCGTATCAAGCCGCCAACCACCTACTGCCAACCTGCCAGATGTCAATTGACAAGCATTGCCCTCAAAACTCCTATCCTACGCTATACCAGGAGCCAGGCATACCTCAGCAGTCTGCCCGCCTGCAGGCTGCACCATCTGATGCGGGCTGCTGCTCTCCAGGCCCTGCCGCAATACCGCGTCTGATCTGCACACACGCAATGCCTGCCGCAATGATGTTCAACCCTGCCAGGATTGTGCTGAACGGTCCGATACCAACAGCACGAATCACAGAGGCAGCCACAAGCATCAATATACCACTCGCAAGGAATAGCAGCGCATACAGCCCTGCTGCAGCTGCGCCTGCTGTCTGCTGCTTTACAGCAGTCATGTATGAGAAAATTCCTGGCAGATACGAGCACGTCGCCAGCGTAACCAAGAAGATACCAATCAACGGCACGGCCAGGTGCAAGTTGAAGTGCAAGCTCCAGCCATACAGCAGCAGGCATGGCGGGAACACAAACAGCAGCACTGTGTTGCTTGGCAGCACCTTTTGCAGCGGCTGCAGAGGATTGACACGTGCACTCACGTCTGAAACCTTGCCTCCAAGTGGGCATGCTAGCATACCCGCGATACCGATTGGCAGATAGCAGAGCCCAACTTTGGACGGTGATAGGCTGTATGCTGCTGATCCGAGGTGAACTGGTAGCTCCGTAACGCTGCAGTAGTAAGAGCCAAATGCAACTAGGCCTACTGCCACATGCAGGATCAGCTGCTTGTCCAGAATGATCAGAATGGGGTACCAAAGGGTCCTGAACCGCGGGGGGTTTGCGTTGATACTGTCTGCTTCCTTGACGGTTGCTGCTGTTTGCGGGTCGGTCTGGCGCAGGCAGCGCAGTGAACGGTACTGCGTAGTCTCTGCATTGGCAGCAGAAGCAGCAGCAGCAGCAGCTACCAATGAATGGCGCGAGAACAGCATCAACATACCAGCCACACGCTTGTTTTGCCCATGCGCCTCTGCTGAGACGAAGTCACTCTTTTTCAACCCATGCAACCAGGCAGTCGTACGCCGCTGTACAGGCGGCCACAGGTAGGGCCTGTACGCTGGCACTTGTTTGCATAGCAAAGCACCTTCTGCAGGTGACATGACGATCATGCTCGGGTGTGGTCAGTACTACCATAAAAATGCAAGGTTGTGTACTGTAGTGACAATTGTCACTTGCAAGGCCTTGCCAAGGATTGAATCCTGCATGCCATGCAACTCACCTGGCAGGAACAACAGCAGCAGTGGCAGGATGACAGCGCCAGCCATGCATGTGGTGAAGATGAACGTTGACCGCCAGCCAAAGTGGTCTGACAGCACACCACCCACCAGCGGGCCACTAGAGCGCAGCAAGACAGCACCAATGCAACATAACAGCAGTCGAATCACGCAACTGAGACATGTAACAGTGCCATGGTTCATGTGTGTAAAACATGCTAACTTAGCTTGAAGCTTCAAGTACAGTTCACTGAGAAGCATCATCGGCATGCTCACAGCGCGGAAAATCATGCATACGGTGCTTGGCACAGGCAATGCATACGTCAAGTAACGTCAGTCCGTGCCACACAAGTATCTGACATACCAATACAACTTGCAACGCTCAGCTGTCCCCTGCTGACATCTGGTTGTGCTTTGTGCCACAGTCCTGTGACTCACATGACCGGGCCGACAAGGGGTGGCACTGAACTGATGCTGAGTGCAGTGCCGCGCTCAAAAGGTGCAAAGATGTCAGCAGCAACGCCACTGCCCACAGAGCCTGCAGCAAACACGCATCGGCATGCAGGCCCAGAAGCTCTCGATGAAGCCAACCTTGCACAGAGCAGCATATGCATGACATCGAGCCGCATCTTTATGACACATCAATGAACTATGGCTAGCAAGCTGTTGGCAACCGGGTGCAACTTGTGCTGGATAGTGTAACAAACTGAATTAGAGTTGTATACTGCACAGCGTCTGCGCACGCACCGTATGCTGCCACAGCCAGCCCCTGCAGCGCTCTGAACACGATGAGCTGGTAGATGTTGGGTGCCAGGATGCAGGGGATGCTGGTGGCCAGGAACAGCAGCGTGGCTGCAAGGAAGGCTGTGCGCCGTCCTAGCCAGTCCGACAGCGGGCCCCTGCAGGCGTCAGGAGGCAACAGGGTCAGCTACCGTGACAGAATAACTGCACTAGCAAGTACGTGGGAGAACCACACGCGCATGCTGCCCCCTTGCAAGGGTACCAACAAATGTCAGCAAGCATTGCGTAGTACGCTGCGCAGCACGTGGTCTGTCTGCTTGACTGTGCCATACATCTGCAGCAGCGGCTTGTAGTGAGGCTGCATTGGCCTTGATGCGTCGCAGCACCAAGTGATCACGACTGCGAGCAATGGAACCGCATGTACTGCACTGCTCCTGCCGCGTAGTTATAACTCACCACAGCAGGGCTCCTGCGCCAATTACAAACATGTAGATGGCCTGCAGGCGTGCACAGGTCAGCCGTCGTTGACCCAGGTTGCCAAGTATCTGATACATGTGGGTGCGCTGCCAAACAAGCATGCCAGTGGCCATTCGCGGGTCGCTAGAGGTGCGATATCAGGCCCATTCTTGTGTCGCTGCTGTCGCTGTGGTTAGAGCGCGCACTTTTGGTATAGCTACTGCAACATACGTAATAGGTTTTGCTGCTGCTCATACAGCTATCCTGCAAGATGGCCTGTCACTTCTGCCTCTGACGCTGCTGCCGCTGTTGAGCTGTTGTGGTCAACTCACCACGCTCGATACCACCAGCTCTCTGCTTGTGTTCAGGTCTGCCTGAATGGGCCGTAGCGCTGGCAGGTACACTGCAGCTACAGCAGAGTAAGCACAGGACGTAGTGTAGCTTTGTCGTGCTGACTGGTGTGCGGCTGCTGCCTCACTGTTGTTGACCAGGCAACAGCCCTGCCAGCCCATGGGCAGTGGCCACTGCCACAGACAGCGTGGGCGTCATGGCATCTTCAGGCATACTGGCTGTCTGAAGTATGCAGCACTGCGTTACATACGTGATCATGGATCATGCGTCACGCATGGCATGTGTCCTGCAAACTGCGGGCTCACCTTGCGACTCACTGGTGGTTGATAGCGGCGCCAAAATTGCAGCAACTGCGCTGATGTAGATGATGCAGTACTTGCGCTTGCGGGATAGAACGTTGTAGATGGAGGTGGGACTGCTGCCGTCGGTGCTGCCGCCGCTGCTGCTATCGCTGGGAGCTGTGATGATAATGGCGCTGTGTGCTGTACCATCGGGGTCCTTGCGAGGCTGCGGCCGTGCTGCTGCACTGCTAGCCCCATCTTTGCCCCCTATCGTATCAGCAGACGTTTCCGCAGCAAGAAGCTGTTTTTGTTGCTGCAAAGGGCAGGTGCTGGTGGCAGTGAATCCCTTCCATGCTGCTCCTGCTGTTGAGGGGTCTGCAGCGACCTATGTACATCTACAACGGTTCCAATACCATCTTGAGATGGCTGCATGGCAGGATGTAGTCGCTACTCTCAGCAACGTGCCCCGGATGGCGGGTAACCTTACGGACTTGACTACTTCCACCACAACGGCAAAACAATAGCAGGTTCCGTGCCTCAGTTGAGATCATTTTACTTTTGAGCGGCTGCGGGACCGCGCTGTGATGGGCTAAAGGGCTGTCAGGCTGCGTGCACGCCTTGACTAACCCCACTCGTAATCCATTGTTGACGACACATAGCATCGCATAACAAGCATAAGAGTTTGAGACAAAGTTCAAACATGTGGCACAGGCATCTTTCTGTTCGAGTGCCTGTCGTCAAACCTAGCTCAGCCTGATCATACGATCATACATATGACAAGCACACCATAATCGGGTGAGCCAACTGCAATGAGCTGAGCACACCCATGATCAGCCACGTGCACTAGCTGTGAGACAACCCAGATGCCACTGATTTAAGTACACAACAATGTTGTTGGACCAGTGCATGCCGCAGCTGTCGTCTTCAACTTCAGAGCACCAACCCTGCTGTACAGCAGCAGCAACAGTGACACAGCACCAGTGACATCACATATATACAGCCTTCTGCATGCACACAGTGACAGAGAAGCCCCATCGGCTGAGCAGAAGCACCACTTGTGCTCCCTACACCCCTGCTTATGTCACAGCACTTGGCCAAGCCCGGTTGCCACATACCGACTCAGCTAGTGCCAGCACTGCTGTTTGCTGCTGCTGATGTGCCTGCACGCCCTGCTGTGCCACCTCCTGCTGCTGCTGCCGCCGCTGCTTCTGCTGCGTCTGCCTCTGCTTCTTCTGCTGCTGTCTGCCCCATGTACAACTCCTGCAGCTTTGCGAGTGCCTCTTTCATCTGCTGCTGCGTGTCCTTCTGCAACTCAGGTGGCACCTGCGGCAGCATAGCCGATGGACAAACACATGACAGGTGTTGTGTCGCACAAAGCACCAGCAAGCGTGCAGTTGCACAGTGTATGCAGCCTGCGACAATTCTTCCGGTACAGCACGCAAATCAACGTATCAAACAGAATTTCGCAGCAGCCCCACTGTAGACACCAGCAAGTAGCAGCACACTGGACTTCGTAGCACAGGCAGCTTGCGCCCTACCACCGCATGCCAAAGACAATCGTCTCAACCAGCAACAGCCGCGCGGGCCCTCCTCTCACCTGTGCTTCGCAGTAGATGCGCCCCAGCTCAGCCAGTGCAGCGGCGCGCAGCTTGGCCTGAGGCTTGGGCAGCCCCTGCTCACGCAGCAGGCGCTTGCAGACCTGGTGCAGCGTGCGCTGGATGTCCAGCACGTTGGCGGCCCACATGGCTTGCAGCGCCAACCCCATGCCTGCAAGCTCCAGCTCGTGCCTGCAGGAAACCGACAACAACAACCAACGTCAGTACCACTGCGCTGCATTGTTAGATGTGCGCTGCGGGTCTGACACATAGCGGCCACATGGCCTGCAGCGCCAAGCCCATGCCTGCCAGCTCCAGTTCATGCCTGCAGGCAGCCGACGACAACATCTTTAACATCAATACCACACCGCTGCATTTGGTCAGTTACAGCTGTGCGCTGCACGTCCTGCACATCAACCGCCCACATGTCCAGCAGCGCCAAGCTCATGCCTGCGAGCTCCGGCTGATGCCTCACTAGACCAAGAGGCATGAGACACGTAGTAAAGGTTGTCTGGAGTTGAAGAGCAGCCAAAGGCCGCAAGGCATAGCTGGCCTCGGATTGTGCTGCACTGCGCCTGCTACCTCAGGCACAAATTCGACAACTGCCCATGGTCATAGTCAACCAAGACATAGTCAACCAAGACATAGTCAATCAACACTGCACTGTGTGCAAACACAGCCATTGCTGTGCTTCCTTGAATTACAGCCAAATTGACGCTTTATACAGCTGCTTCAGCTGCTTGGCAACTACACCACTCACTCACCGCTGCAGCATAATGCCAGCCAGCTGCACGCGTGTAACCAACACAACCATTGGTGCTTTTGTTACAGCACCGTGAAAGTTTCGTCATTTTGTACAGCTGCTGCAATGCAAAGGAGCTGCACAGCACTAACCGCTGCAGCATTATGCCAGCCAGCTGCACGCGCGCAACCATAGTCAACCAACACAGCCATTGCTGTGTGCAGCTGCACTTTGCACAGTGGCACTTTTGTCATTGTGTTCAGCTGCAAAGCAGCTGCAAAGCAGCATTTGTGCACTCACCGCTGCAGCATCATGCCTGCCAGCTGCACGCGCGCAACCATAGTCAACCAACACAGCCATTGCTGTGTACAGCTGCACTTTGCACAGCGGCACTTGTGTCACTGTGTTGAGCTGCAAAGCAGCTGCACCACTCACCGCTGCAGCATCATGCCAGCCAGCTGCACGCGTGCAATCTCCGGCAGCTCCTCTGCGCTGCCGTGCTTCTCCTGCAGCGCTGCTGCGTGCTGCTTCAGCGCTGCGTCTGCTGCCTCCAGCTTGGCTTGGTGCTGCACCAGATCGACTGCTGCCTTGGCTGCCTGCAGCTGGGACCTGCACGGCAGAGTTCGGGGTGCCACAGGTTGCCACACACGGGGGTGAAACTTCGCAGCAGTCATGAAGGCAATGGTGTGCGGGTGCCGGTGAACTACAGGTGCATGACAAAGACACTCACTGCTGCTGCTGCTGCTCTTGGCTGCCTGCAGCTGAGACCTGCACGGCGATCAGAGTTCGGGTTGCAGCACACGGGCTTGAGATTTGCAGCAGTCATGAGGGCAATGGGTTGCGGGTGCCTGTGAGCTACAGGTGCATGACAGAGGAACTAACCAAGCACTGCTCTTACACCACCGCGGGTTACAAGTGCAAGCATCAGCGTGCCATGCTGCTGTAGTGGCTGGTTCTGAATGACAACAGGCATGCATCCCAACTGGTGTGTTCGCGGCCTGCTCTGCGCTTGTTGCCGCACTCGCTGCATGCTGAGCAATGCAGCTGCACGCCATTCTGCTCACTTGATGCTGTCTCCTGCGCGCTTCAGCTTGCTGAACCCTCCAAACAGCGGATTGCTCTGGAAGATCTCAGCCTCTGTTTGGTACACGCGGCCCACAGCCTGCGCCAGCGCAGCAGGAACAGCACAGCATACACATGTTCATAGCACCGCGGGTGTCGCGCTAGGCGTTGACTTACACTGATGAGCAGCCAGAAACCAACTGCTGCAAACACAGCCATAACGCAACCTGCCAGCCTACAAGCATGCCGATGCTATACCACATACAGTGCACTGTCCAGCACTCGCTCAGCCGTAAACACCACCAACAACAGAGCTTTGATGTGCGGCAAGGCCCTGAGACATTAAGATTTCAAGCCCCGGCGTCCCCACCTGCAGCATCACGCTGCCGAAGCTTGCTGCCGCCAGCTGCTCCGCGTTGATACACTGCACCTCCCTGAACGCCTCAGCCTCGCCTGCGCAGAAGGGCTGCAGCCGCGACTTGAGCTGCACCAGCAGCTTCGCGATGCGCGTCTCCTGCAGGTGCACGGCAGACAAGCACCACAAGCGGTTGGTGAGCAGATGCGCAATGCTGATGGGTGACAGAAACGGCGAGTCCTGACTGGTGCTTTGCAGCTTCGTGATGCGCATCTCCTGCAGGCACGCGGGGATGGCGGCTGGTGAGCGATTGCGCAATGCCGATAGGTAGCAGAACAGGGGTACTGGTTAGTGAACTGCATGCCTAAACACATATGCCATGAGTCGAACCCGCGATGCGCGATCAGCGGTAACAGCCTGGATGCCACATGTCCAAACGTGCACGCCAGTTGCAGGACCAGCTGGCGTCAGAGCAATGCCCAGTGGACACACATATCATGTCAGCGCTGTAGACCTGTGCACATCGACATCATATAAAATGATGTAACATCATATAGCCTGCCTCACCTGCATGAGGTTGATCTCCTTTTCTGACAGCTCCCTGCCTTTTGAGGTGGCTGCCGCAATGAGGAACTCGCCCACGATTGGCTCAAACAGCTCGCTGCCAAACAGCATGCCTGCGGTTGCACACAACATGGGGGTCAGCGCAAAGCAATGCAAAGTGGAGTTGAGGAACAGCCGTAGTACAGCCTGCACCTTGCTGTGCCCGCATCGGACAGCATGCACACGCATGCCGCCAACACGTCAGCAAAGACTTGATACAGCTGCTGCTGCAGCACTGGCGGTCACAAGCATGGTAGCAGTGATTGCCACAGCCCCCTGCAAACCCAGCATTCGTTGCTTGCATGCAAACACTCACCAAAGATTATGTTTCAATACACAAACCACCTCAGCGGTGCGCATATGACAGCTTCAAGCGTCTCTCATGCCTAACACCATACATGCTGTCTCATAGCATTGCTGGCTCACAACAGGTGTTTATCACTCACCAAAGATCATGCTGGGGTCCACGAACTGCACGTCCAGGCCAGCTGCGCCGTGCTTGTCATACTTGGCCCGTAGCTCCGGGTTGCTCAGCACCTGGTAGGCCTCACCCAGCTGCTGGAAGCGCTGCGTGGCCTCAGGGTTGCCGGGGTTCTTGTCTGCGAGTTATGGCAGGGAGTGCATTTTGCAGACAGATCAGTAAGGGGAGCACACAGGGCAGGGTGGGACTTTGTGATAGCTGCAGTGATGCTGACAGCATCATTGCATGTTGCTAAGTGCAAATGCTACACGAAGTTGCTGACGGTGGAGCGGCTGCGCACAATAGTGAGTTTTCCAGAATGTACGCCTAGTCACTACTTCACACACATTATCCAGCTGCATGCTTTGCGCCACGTCACAATGCCCACAATGTGCTTCACCGCATGACAGCAGGCAAGCGTCTGCAAAGTTTGCAGCTGGTTTCATTATTCCGTTTATCCAAAATGCACCAGCTGCATGCTCAGTGCCACGTCATTTGCTCGCACCTGGGTGCCATTTACGTGCCAGGATGTAGTACTGCCGCTTGAGCGTTGCAGCGTCAGCATCACGCCCCACCTCCAGCAGCGCATAGTAGTCAACGCCTGGTGGGATGCCAAGCGCCTGCTGCGCTGTTGCTTCATCGTAAGCCTGCAGCTCGGTGCCAGGTGGGTTCTCCCACTCGCGCGTTTCCTGCAAGCCAACACACCCAACACATGCTGAGGGTGGGCTTGCCACCACACCGGTTGCATGAGCTATACATCCTGCAGTTGCTGGCTCATTGCTAGGACAGCAACTGCCCTGGAGCAACTTATGTACTGCTGGAGCAGCACCAGCAGCAAATACTCGACAGCAACCTGCCCTTTTGTGCCCGCAGTTGCTGCTGCGGCTGCTTTCGAACCAGAATCCTGGTGTTTAGTGCCTACCTTGTTCCACACACGTCCCTTCTTCTTCTCCTGCGTGGCTTCACTCTGGTTGGCGATGCCACGCCCCACCTGCACAGCGCCGCCCACAACACCAGCCACAGGCAGCACCACAGCGCCAGCAATGCCTGCAGCAGTGCGCAACAAGCAGCAACATAGAACACAATGTTTTGCAGCGCCCGAAACTCTCACAATTGACCAATGGATACAATTGACCAATGGATGAAAGCGCACACGAGCTGAACCACGATTGCAACCCTCTGCTCTAATATTTGTTCAGCAGCACAGCCTGCTTGGCATGCACTTGTATGCATATCCTTGCAGCTGCCACTGTGACCCATATGCATGCACCATCAGCTCTTCTGCCAGACTACTGCTGCTGCTGCTGCCTACAGCAGACGGCCGGTATCAGCTGCTGGCACCAACAGCTTTATTTCAACAACAGCTGCTGCTGCTGCTCACCAGTAGCAATGCCTTTGGCAAAGCCAGCTGCTCCCTCCTGCTTGGCACCAACAATGGGCGCAGCTACTAAGCCCACCACCCCGCTTGCGATGCCAGCAGCAGCTGTTGCAAGGCCACTTTTGAATCCACCTACAACATCAAATGACAGATTTCAGGGTGCCACAGTGTTAGACTGCTGCTGCACACATGTACCATGGTCTGTATGCCAGCCAGTGGAAGTTGGACAGTACTGCTGAGCAAAACATGCACGTGCAGGCTGCATGGAGTAGCAGCAGTTGCTACCACATACCTGCAGCATCTTTAGGCCTTGTCTTGCGCACTGCTTCACGCCATTCGCGTTTGAGAGCCTCTCTTGGGTCCTCTTCCTCTGTTTCCTTGTTCAGCACCTGCTCCTTGGGCTCAGGCGCAGGCTCAGCTGGATGCACTGCATCAGCCATGGGCAGAACACGCCCACTCCACAAAATCGATCACTATTATAATGCACTGACCTCTAAATCTGTTGCACTGCGAAGATGCTGCAGCTTCAGTCTAACGCCTCAACTGACGCGCGCCTGGCTCAAAGGCAAGTTTGATCCGCTTTCAGGCCATCACCGTGGCGCAACAAGGCCTAACACTGATGCAAGCAACACCAAATCAACGTGTTGGAGTGACCTGTCAGTGTGAGAAGCCCCGAAGCCCTACACAGCTAGGAAGCGGTGCAACGGTCATTTGATGCCAGTTGAGGTGTAAGTGACTCAACACGCTGCTGTGATCGCCCTCCGCGTCGCTGTTTGCACTGAACCAACTCTTGCAGCAGCAGGCTCTCAGGTCTTCTGTTGGGACGCTCATGCTGCGAGGCAGAGTCAGAGTACCTCGGGTGCGAATCAGCAGCTTGGTATAGTCTTCTGAGGCAGTGGCAGCGCATCTGCTGGCCCCAGTGATGCTGCCTGCTGCTGACATGTTGCTGTGTTTGCTTGCATCTATGCAGGCTGTCGATTCCAGCTGTCGTCGTCTCGTTTCATTATGAACAGGCTATACAGGATCAAGCGAGCAAGCAGCGGTTAGCCGGACCTGCAGGGACTCGAGCCTGACATGCGTTCATCCTTGCCTCAGCAGCAGCAGCAGCAGCAACAACAGCAGCAGGCAATGAGCCACCACGGGCGGCTAGCACGCGCTCTGCACTCGTCTGCAGCACAGCACATGGCAGCAGCTCGGGCCGCAGCATCTGGGTATGCCAGAAGAACAGTGTCAAGGCTTGCTCCAGCTGCCGCAGCAGCTGCTTTGGGGCGGCCAGATGCAGGTATCCGCACTTCAGTCCTGCAAGATACATTCTGCAGCCACAGCAGCAGCTACAGCTACAGCAGAAGCATCGGCAGCACAAGCAGGCCGTACCCTAGGCGGCTTGCTGCCTACAGCAGTGACGCACCAGCACAATCACCAGCTGGCGCTTACAGCAGCAGCGGTATACCAGCATCGCCAGCACCAGGGCAAATTCCAGCTGCTGTGAACTACAATGGTGATGCTGCAGCAATGCCAGGACCTACAGCAGTGCAGCAGCAACCCACACTAGGTGTACAACCGGCAGCACCGATGCATCCAGGGGCTATGGACGCAGGGCAGATGCAGCAGCTTGCCGCACAGCAGCAGGTAGGCCAGCTGGCACAAGTGCAGCAACAGCAGCTGCCACCTGCACCCCAGCAGGTACTGCCACTGCCAGCAGTCCATCCTGCAAGCATGCAGCAGCAGCCCCTGCAGCAGCAGCAGGGACCACCTGTACAAGTGCCAGTGGGGCAGCAGCAGGGCATGCCTATGCCGGCAATGCAAGGGCAGCAGCCAGTGTATGCACAGGCAGCAACTGGCCAGCTGAGCTACATGCAGCCAGCCCAAGCATATGGGCAAGTGCCTGGCTATGCAGTGCAGCCTCCTGCAGTGGGTCAGATGCCAGCACCAGGGCCAGGGTACATCCCCCAAGGGTACATGCCACCAGCAACGCCACCGTCAGCAGGGCAGGATATGGGCCAGACACGCGCATTCTCTGCGCAGGCACCCCTTGCAGGACAGTTGCCAGCAGCAGCTGGCGTGCAAACTCAGGCACCTGCAGCCCCAGCCCCAGCAGCAGCAGCAGCTTCAGAATTGACAACCTGTGACTTTGCAGACGAGTGGGTCAACTGCGTGGGGCTGACAGGGACCGTGCTGCATGGCCCGTACCTTCAGCAGTTTGGCGCTACTGGCAAAGTGAAGGCCAGCATGGTGCTTGGCCTACTGGCACGCACCACTGGAGATGAGAACGCAGACAAACCACGCCCAATCTTGGTGAGGAGGGTGCTGTGCGGTACAGCTTGTGTCTATAGTTTGCATGCATAGATGAATACTGGTCACAACAGGCGTGAGTGTGCTTTTCGACACTAGAAAGTATGGGGTAGGAGGGTAATTCAGGTTCTCAGCACTGGGGCACGCCCAGGGGCTGAAACTTGGTGGTTGCAGCCCTTAGGGGTTTCATACTTCGGGTTTGACTCGGCAGAGCCAAAACCCCAGGGTTTAGGCTGCTGGTGGTTAACTGCTGTTTTTGCTTGTGTTAGATCTAGTGTGTGGCTTCAGTGCTGATACAGAGGCTCGACTTGAACGCACGCACACCACAGTGCACTGCTGCACGGGATGCCTCTCACCCATTGTCCATGCTGGTTCCACTGCCATCATCCAACGGCAACACTGCAGGTGGAGGCTTGGGGTGAGCGTGCGCAAACCCTGGCACAGCAGGTGCAGCCCGGTGCAGTTATCTTCCTGCAAGGGCACCTGGCTCTGGACCTGCGGTACAATGAGCGCAGCCCCTCTCATGGGCCTGCGCTGACAGTTAAAGCAGAATCCTGGGAACTGGTGACCCCCAGCACGGTTCCAGAAGGCAGAGCTGCCTGCACATACAACGGTGGGTGGCAAAGCTTCACATGCTGCGCTGTGTCACCCGGCATGCTATCCACGGCAGCAGGCGGACCGAACACTTTATGCTTCCTAAGCATGCTGTACTGATGGTAGGATCCTCCATGCTAAATGCATTGACGATAAGCTGGAGGTGTGCTGGCCTGCCTGACAGCATTGTAACAATGCTGCTGCTGCTGCTGCTGGTGCTGGAACCGCTGCAGGCGAGTTTGATGGGGTGCTGAAGATGATCAACTCAGGAGCCGGTGGCGGTTCAGCACAGCAGGGTGCTGGCCAGCAGCAGCAGCAGCAGCAGCAAGGGTACCCCAAGCCAGAATTCGACACAGATCAGGCAATGCAGATGCACCTGCAAGGCAGGAAGATCTTTGACATAGCCAAGGCGCTCAACTGCCGTGTTATGGATGTGTTCCCAGCGCTTGTAGACGCAGCAGAGGCGCAAGGGGCAGAGAGCCCAGCATGGAAGGGACTCCTGGCGTTTGTCCGCCTTGAGACGCGCAACAAGGCTGTGGCATACTTCAATGCAGTGCTGACGGCAGTACAGGCCAACATGGGGAACAAGGAAGCGCTGAAAAAGGATGGCAGCGTGCGCTCCAAGGTTGTTCGGGATTACCTGCTGTCACCTGCTTGCCCGCTGGCTGCTGCGTTTCAGCAGCAGGAGGCTGAGCCGTGGGGTGTCAACAGGACCTATGATCAAGTGCGGCTGCTGATGGCAATGATCCGTGTGGGAGCCCGCCTGTGATCTTCTTTTAGGTCTTCTATTTGGTTCGTGACATATGTAAGAGACAGCTGACGCGGTGCTGACGTGTCGGACACGTGTGTGTGGCGGGCTGGTGTGCTCCAAGCACGGCATGCGTTGCTGATGGATGTGAAAGCAGCAGCACTTCAACTCAGCTGATGAATGTAGTGTGTTATGTCACATAAGCACAGTGCTTTATGCCACACTTGGCAGCCAGGGCCAGTGCTGCTGACTGCTTATCAGACGCCAGGGCGTGGTGTGTCGCGCACCGTGCAGTGGCAGCGTTTGATCTTCATGTTATTGTTGTTGAATCTGCAGCTGGGCTGCTCAGCAGCAACAGGCTGTTGCTCTTGCTGCTGCTGTTAAGCAGCACTGCATCTGCCGCAGCCGCGGCAGGCATGTCACCCTGCAGAGAGCAGGCAGCGGTAATGGCACGCGTGCAGGGGTGGTGATTGTCAGGTTGTGAATCATTGTGTGCAAGAATGTGCTGTCCAACTTGGACCATGATGGCATACGGTGTATGGCATGCGCTCTAATCCTGGCGTTTGCCCCCCGCCCCCTGCTTGTATGTGCTGCCGATGGTTGCACTGGTGCGGCCTGACTGACATAACAACCCCAGGGACAGATGCAGCAGATTCACACTTGGGGGTGAACAAAAAAGGGATTCTGAAATCCTGCTCACCCGAGCAGCGCCAGCCAGCAGCACCTCGCTGCCTTGGGCGTTGGAGCTGTCACCAGCAGCACTGTAGCCATGCCAGCCTGCGAGGCTAGGGATGCCGCCTAGCGCTGGCTTCATGCGTGCAAGCTGCCGCAGTGCGCCGCGCAGCCTTTGCGCCATCATCATCACCAGCTGCAGCTCGCTCTTGCCAATCTTCTGCAGCACCTGCGAGGGGAGGCGAGCGTTTGCATAATAGCAGCGGCACACAGCAGGGCATCAGGATTTGCCTGACACTTTGTGTGCTTGCAATGGGGGCACCATCCTCACACCCAACATGCACCCATTCATGCCACAAAGTGTCCATACGTCCTGACGGTGCGGCTCTTGCAGAAGTCCATTAGCTAATGGCCCGCGGCCTGTCAGTCGAACTATACAAGAGTCCACCCGTACACATGCACACACGCCCACATGCACGCTCAACACCACACTCACAGCCCACCTTTGCCTGCGTGGCGCTGTTTTGGAAGTTCACTGCGCTCCTGCCGTCACCTTTGAAGTACAGGTCCATGATGTAGGCCCCTGCCTGGCTCTCGTCACAGGTGATCCAGCCACCGCTGATCTTCTCGCCCTGCCTGGTCCTGAACTCCAGAAGGCCATGATGCTCCAGGGCATCATGATGGTGCCGGTCCCGTTTGCTGCAGTGCTACTGCCCCCAAGCTTGGTTGACGATAAACCATGAACATTGCAAGCCTCCTAAAGACTCCGGGATCTGAACACGGGTGAATCAAGAATCAGCACGCAGACAGCAGCACTGTTGTTGGCGCGAAAGCGCAGCTCTTCTCAGAGATACTCGTAAGCACCTTACAATAATACCATTGGTTCAGTCTGACCATCAGCAGCGGAATAAGCATCATATATGCGGCACAGGGCCCGTCGAACATAAACCCGGCTTGAACACGCAGCTGTCCGTATCTCTTGATAACTGTCAAGCAGGCTAGTTGCATGACGATTTGAGTGCTTCACATCCAAAACCTCGAGTTGAACAGCATCCAAATGACGAGGCACGGCTTTATCTGGTGATTAGCTGAGCGATTTGCTCATGCTTGCATGCCACTTGCCCGCATGTAGGCCTCATGAGTTTCGACGCAGAAGCAAGCATCTGTGCACTGCTGTATCCCAGCAAACGAATGCATTAGGCCAATAAGGCAGTGCTGCCTGGACTGCAGGCTGCAGTAAGCTTTACAGTGCTGCGATATGGCACCTAGCATGCAATGCTACATGTACACGCTGTACAGTACTGTTGCGCTACACTACTAGTGGGCTAGCCCACTAGTAAAAGTAATAGCAGCACCCAAGCAGCAAGGCATGCAGTGACACCGCTAGCGGGCTGACGATGAGCCAGCACCTGCTGGACCAGTCCAACACGGCTTTGGCTTGCACACAACAGCTAACAATGCCTGATGACTACTCCACTGCGTACAATGGTTTGCAGGATGTCAGTGCATACACATGCTGCCTACACGACGCACCAGGCCGCCTGGTGCATTGGGTGCACATTTTGGGTGGTATAGAAGGAAACATCGCTCGTTTGGGGAGCCATTGACAGGCTCATTGGGCAGAGACAGCACACAAGCCTTGCTATGAAGCGGCAGACCACACTGTACAGTGACGTACATACTGTGGGTGCTACTGACCACCTGCCTGTGTCTGCCCGCATTGTCAGGCCTGCAAAACAGGTTGTGCTGCGCCTCAACGCACAGCCCATGGATTTCAGGGTGCAGAATGGGGAGCAGTCAGCGGAACTTGAGGCATATCAGGATGCTCTGTCGCAGCTTGGTGCAGCCTACACAGCCACGGTCACCACCAGCACTTCGTCATGCTGTCAACGCCAGTTTTGGCTACAAGAGGGTTTGGGTTTGCAAGTCCTTCCCATGGTGGACTCAGGAGCTCACAGATGCTGTGGAGGACAGGAAGCAGGCTTACCTGCGCTACAAGAACTCAGGGCTTGTAGCAGATTGGGCTACTTACAAACAGCAGCAGAAGGCTACTACACAGCTGGTCAATGCAGCAGAGAAGCAGTACAAAGAGCAGTGCCAGCATGCCATTACTTCTGCATACACAAATCGCATGAATGATGACAGCCTGCTTGGAGAGAAAAACATGTGGCAGCTTGTGTGTCGTCTGTGCCCTAAGCATGTCAGCGAGGCAGTTTACAGCGTCATGCAGCATCCATCTGGGCATGTGGCATCTACCCCAGCTGAGAAAGCTGATGCTTTCAAGTGTTATTATGAGCGCGTTGGCAGCCATGCAGCATTTGCTTCCTCCAACCCCCAGTTTGACGCTGCACACATGTCCCGAGTTGCAGCCAATGTGCAACAGTATTTGCAAGACTCTGCTGACTCCCCTGCCACCCCGCTGGACCTGCCCATCACTGCCGCCGAAGTTTCCGACTGCCTGCAGAGGCTGCGCACTGGCAAGGCCGGCAACCCGGCTGAGGAGGGCATTGTCAATGAGCTACTCAAGTATGGAGGCAACACGGCCGCAGATATGTTACTGCAGTACTGCAATCTGATGTGGCAGCTTGAGCAGGTGCACCAGGTGCCAGGTACAGTTGTGAACATGCCCAAGAAGGGTGACCTGACAGACCCCACCAACTACCGTGGTATCACCCTGCTTAGCGTGCTTTACGAATTTTACACCAGCGTTCTCAACCAGCGCCTCATCAACTTTGCAGAAGGCAAGTCAGTGGCGGAGGGCACGACACAGCAACGGCAGCAGCAGCAGCAGCAACAGCAGGCGCAACAGCAGCAGCAGCAACAGCAGGCGCAACAGCAGCAGCAGCAGGCGCAACAGCAGCAGCAGCAGGCACGTCAGCAGCAACAGCAGCAGCAGCAGCAGCGTGTAACTGCTGCTACAGCAGCAGGAACGCCGCTGCTGCACGAGAGCCAGAACGGCTTTCGTCCCAAGCGCAGCTGTGCTGATGTACAGTGACGTGTGCGCAGCAACTTGAACTTGCTCTGAAAGCAAGCCACACTCAGGCTGCAGCACAGCTTGACAACACACGACCCAGCCCTGTGAGAGGCAGCTCACGGCCCCGCGGCCCGCTCTTACCCACAGCGATGTCGCGTTACCTACCGCTCCCCCCCATCAACCCAAACCCTACCAACCCATGCACCAGTTCCACATTTTAGAGGTTACACGGAGCAGGTTGGAGTGGGGTAGAAAATACCGCTTTCCAAAAGTTGAATACTACACGTATTGAATCCATCGTCCAGTGTAATGTACATGCTTTATGCCAGAGCCACAGATCACATGATCCTCCCAATGTCACACCCACACAATGCAGTGTGTTGTAGACTGCGATGCAACTCCAGACAAAGTCCTTGCACACAATCAAGTATGCAGGCGACAAACCGTCAACCTGCATCCAATGTGCACCATGCGACGAGTCATCACGATACTGGCAAACAGAGTAAGCCTCAACAGAGTAGCAAGAGCGCATCATATTGGTCTCAGACCCGAAGTTCCTGCTGACGCGCATTGTGACAATCTAGCGGGTGAGTTATGCAGCGTATTCCCAATGGCGTTGATGCAGCATATGCCAAGAGAATTTACTGCAAAAAGCCACTGTGAATGCACGTGATGGACGTCTGCCTGCAGTACCGCATTACAAGATGGCGTGTGTACCTGTGCACCTTTGAAGCGGCCACAGTAAGTGCACTGCGACACCGACCGTATACAATAGAGTACGATACAACATAATACACCACAATGCCATACAATACATGTTCAGGGTTGAAACCCGACCCCAGCACAAGCCATACATACACTCCGCAACGTTGTAGAACCACGTGTGAACCCGCAACCGCCTGATAACCCGCACATCACACAACACAAACATGGCGCTGCTGACACGTAGGCATATTGGCATGTCCCGGGACATTGTTGCAGTTCATACATCACATGCACACTTGATGCGAAGGTCACCACGGTGCAGCTGCACACTTGATGCGAAGATCACCACGGTGCAGCTGCACACTTGATGCGAAGGTCACCACGGTGCAGCTGCACACTGGTGTTGCTGTATGCTTCGCCTGTTACCCCAGTAATCTCTGAACCAAGTTGCTGCCTGCAGTTGCCAAGGCACTGTCAGCGGTGTACAAAGCTGTCGGCGCCGCGCTGCTGCCCAAACTTTAGAATGCTGCAGCTGGAAATATATATCTGTCAAGTGCTGAGCCGGCGCAATGTGTCCGCCTAGTACGTGCAAGGCTGGCCTGCCTGCCAGTACCAGCAGCAGCAGCAGCAGCTTGCATATGGCGCGAGTGTTGGTTAGACGCATGAGACGTCCTTGTTGTCAGGCTTGGCTCCATGCACGGATGCCTCCTTGGCAATTGCTTCGATGTGCACCAGCTCTGACACAGCGCGCTCGCCATGCTTGCTGATGTCCAGGCCTTGCATCTCCTCCTGGTCTGCAAGCGATGCAGGCAGCAGGCGGAGAGAATGAGTTGATTACTATTTTTTTACTTGCATACAGGCAGCAGACGTTTCATGTCTAGACCCTGCATCTTCTCCTGGTCTGCAACGCGATGCAAACAGGCAGCCAGGCATGCAGTGAGAAAGTCGAGCACTTGCCAAGTGTGACACAGCACTGCCGGCAGCAGACGTTTCGAGTATGCATGACTGTGTGCTGATGTCCAGGCACTGTGTCTCCTCCTCCACTGCCTCAGCAGTGCAGCAGCAGCTGTGGAGACAGCACCAGAAGCAAACAGTACTACTGTTGGTGCTGGTAACACCAAAAGTAACATCACCAAAAGTGTGTGCTGATGTCCAGGCCCAGTGTCTCCTGCACCTCTGCTGTTGATGTCCAGCAGCAGATGTGCACTGCAGCCGAAGCAATGCGGCATGTGTGCTACTAACACAGTGTGGTCCACAGTGGCATCGCACAACACTCACCGCTGACGCGCAGGCTCATGATCTTGTCAGCCACCCATAAGCAGCCCCACGTAGCCACGCAGAACCACGGCACGATGATGACCAGCACCAGCAGCGTCTTGCCCAGTAGCATGGGGTTGCCGTAGAATGCACCTTGTGCCCCAGCTGGGTTGACGCTCGTGGTGGAGAACAGCGCAGTGCAGATCATGCCAACGGTGCCACCTGCGGGCAGCCGTGGACATCAGCAGGGGTGAATGCTCACTATGTAATGCTGGGGCTGCGTCTATTGCCACACGCATTGCTGCACCACTTGCAGGGCGTAGGTGCCAGCAACTGCCGCATGCATGGCAGCCCAGCAGTAGCACTGATGACTACAGCATTTGACCGATCGCTGCAGGCTAAAATTGTTCAGTACACCTGCTTCAGGCGCTGTTAGTAACTTGCTAAAATTGACATTAAAAGTACGCTGTACATGAGCTGTGCGGCACTTGTGGAGGCGTCACTCACCCACACCGTGACACGCCCACACATCCAGTGTGTCGTCCACATACTTCTTGCCAAAGCGGTCCATGGCCTCCTGCACCAGCGCACACACGATGGCTGCAATCATGCCAATCATGGCAGCAGAGCCAAAGTTGACAAAGCCTGCAGCACCAGCAGCACCAGCAGCAGCAGCACCAGCAGGGTCAGAGGTCAGCAGCAGCCCTCAACCATGCAGCAGATGCTGTAGATTGCATGGCCACGGAGCACGGCAGCAGGAGCCAGCAGGATGCCTCTCGACGAATGCTGCATGCTCCACCCAACCTATGACCATGGGTTCACTGGTTTCAACGGCTGTGAGTCAGCACATCTTCACTCGTGCTTTCAAATGCTTGCTGCACCCCCAACACACCTGCAGCTGGTGTGATTGCCACCAGCCCAATGATGGCGCCAATGCACGCGCCAGTGGCCCTGATCTTGTGCCCCCTCAGCTGGTCCATCAGCAGCCACGCCAGCATGGACGAGCCAGCTGCTGCGTTGGTGGTCATGAACACGTGCGCAGCCATAGCTCCGGCACCCAGGGCACTGCCTGCATTGAACTGCAAGTCACAGCAGCAGGGTTAGCGATCCACATGGACGAGCCAGCTGCCGCGTTGGTGTCATGAACACGTGTGCAGCCATAGCTCCGGCACCCAGGGCACTGCCTGCATTGAACTGCAAGTCACAGCAGCAGGGTTAGCGTGCAATGCGCATGGCAACTCACAGCGCTTACTACACTGTAAGACATCCATGAACAGCTGGCATCTAGGTAAACAGTCTGCATGACGTGAACCATATGCATCCAAGCGCAGTAAGCAGCAGCAGCAGGCTCACCCCGAACCAACCTCCCCACAGCAGCGTAGTGCCCAGCACTACAATAGGCACGTTGGCAGGCTCCTGAGAGTCCCACCAGAACGTGTTTGTTGCATCCACAGCTGACACTTTCCTCCCAGCAGCAGCGAGGCTCAGGCCCAGGTACTTTGCTGCAACAAGGCCAGCAAAGCCGGATGCCATGTGTACTACTGTGCCGCCAGCATAGTCAAGGACTCCAAAGGTGCGGATGAGACCGGTTGGGTGCCACACCTGGTGAGAGCGGGTGGGACGGGCAGCAGAAACAGTAGAAGCAGCAGCAGCAGCAGCGTGGCATTGGCAGGCGGTTGTACAGACAAGTACAAACAGCTGATGTTTTGAGCTGCCAGAACAAGTACTTGCCAGTGCTCCCGCGGTCATGACTCCAATTGCTGAGTCAGTAGCATGCTCATGTACAGGACCCCTGCCTCCGAGTCGTAAGCAGCACCTGCCAACCTGCCAGTTGGAAGATGCTTTACTAACAAAAGTAGTTGTGGAAGCTGTTGAGACCACACAGCTGCATCATGATGCAAGCATGCAGAGCCACGCAGCACGGACTGCACTCACCATATGGGCGAGTGGGCAGTACACAATGATGTGCCAGATCGTGACAAAGATGCACAGCGCACTGACGTTCACCCTGCATGCAGCATACAGCAACAATTGATGTTCAGCTGAGCGGCACAAGTTGGGCAGCAATTTCTCCTGCTGATGTGGTGGCACCATACGATCACAGCATGTGCAGGCAGCTGTGACATGCTCGGCGGTTGTTGTGCAGAGCGTGTCAGATGCAGCTTTGCTGTCTCATGCATGGCATGGACGGGCACACCTTATTAAAGTTCAGGTTGATCCGATCACCTTGAAAGTGTGTATATTGTATGCCATTGCTGAGCTCCGCTGTCTCATGCATTGCACGGGCGGGCGCATCTGCTCAAGCTCCGCATTGACCCAGGCGGCCTCACCTGTCTGCAACAGATCCAATAATGAGGGCAGGCGTAGCCACAGCAAACAGCATCTGAAACACAAAGAACAGGGACAGGGGGATGGTAGGCGCCAGTGATGCCAGGGGCGCGGCCCCTATGCCGTGCATGAGGCCGCCTAGGTCTGCAGGATTGCCGAGGATACCTGAACTGCCTGGCAGAGACTCTCCAAATGCCAGGCCAAACCTGTGACATGCCAGGTTTGAGGCGGCAGTGTTGGCCCAGCAGTTTTGCGCATGTAGGCAGAGGCGGAGAACCGTTAGATGTGAAGTCTGTCAAGAGATTATGCCCATGGCAACAGCTGCAGCTGCAAGAATTCCGTGAGACAGCGCAGTTAGTGTCACAGGCTGTAGCTTTTGACAACCATCAGCAGTGACTACAAAGACGCTGAGCAGTGCTGCTGCTTGTAAGCATGCTGCAGCTGTGCGTGTGGTGCTGTTGCTTGCGTACCCGACAGTGCTCCACACCACAGGGATGATGGCCAGGGGCAGGAAGGCCTGCATGATGGTGGAGACGACATTCTTGCTCTGCACCATGCCACCATAGAAGAAGGCGATGCCTGCAGCAGCAGCAGCAGCAGCAGCAGCAGCAGAAGCAGCAGCGCTGGCAGTTGTCGGCGCGTTCTGATTGGTGACGAGGCAGAGAACGCTCAAAACATTTGCCATGGTGTTCCAGCCACTTGAACCAGCACACTGTGCTGGCTAACTGTACAGGCGGAATGCTTCATGAAGCACCAGGCACAGGCGTACGCATGTTGCTGCATTGCTGAGCAGTAGGTGCAAACAACCCTAATTGCACCTACCAGGGCACATCATGAGCACCAGGGCGCAAGACACCAACAGCCATGCTGTGTCTCCTGTGTCAATTGACGATAGATCTTCCCCTTCGCCAGTAACTGGTCCTGTTGGGGCTGTCACGGACCTGGACTCAGGAGGACAACAGGAGCGTGAAGGGGTTGCATGGTGAGGGGGTTGAGGCAGACGTTACGCACTCATACGTCGCGAGCTGCTGTACGATGCTGCTGATACTTTGATTTATGTTGCACTGTTGATCGTCGAAGGTCGCGCAATGAGGCCAGGCAGCACTACAGCACATGGGTGCACGTGGGTCGCCACCGTTGCTGAGTGCGCTGAACTGCATCGTGCTTGCATAGATACAAAGCCGATGATGCTGCTTTGCTATGGCAGGCTGCACCAGCTATCAACAGGCCTGCTCAGTGCTGTCGCCCTGAACGCACATGGCAATGAAGATTGCGAACAGCGCTGCCAAGACGCCAGCACTGAGTGCTCTCATAGTACCAGGGCCAGAGTTATCAAGGAGGCCCGCCATGTTGGTCTGCGTCCCCTAGAGCTCCGCACAGTGGCCAGTTTCTGCAACCAGTGCCCGTTGCAAGTGCCTATCCCACTTTGTGCTTCTAAAGGGCACAACTATGCACTGCGACAGTCTATAAACGCATCGAGCAACAAAGACGCACGGATCAGCCGCTTGCAATATGTTATGTACACAACCCTAGCAGGCCCTCCTTTGACGGTCAGTACGAGCCTGCTGTCGTGTGCCGCATGCCACGGCCGCATTCTCGAGTACAAGTATGAAGTTCGACGGAAAGAGCCTCTCGGAGGCGGCCGGCCACACCACCAGCTTGCATTGGCAGGCTAACAAGGCAGGCTAACAAGGCGAAGATGAACAGCAAGCCGCCCCTGGCTACAGTGGAACATAACTCACACTGCCTCACGAGTAACTGGGAAGGTTCAGATGCTGTGTGTTGTGCTGTCAAATAAGGCCCCTGACATTGGTGCGCTTTTGACAGATTGCAATTGGTGTCACCAGTAAAATGGCGGGCAGGTGAGGTGTCTGGAGGCTGAGACTTATGCCCAAATTTACTGGATGGTACATTCTCCACCAGTATGCAACGATGACGTCAAGAGTGTTAGCAGCACCCCACCACCTTGCTGCCAAGTCAAACCAGGCATGACTGACTGTCACTCTGCGTGCCATCGACACTACCGGCAACCCCACTGCCTCGATCGGTCTGAGTAACCTGCCAGAGCATCATATTCACAAGCATCTGGCGTTTGATAGCAGCAGCGTCATCCCCAGCAGGCAAATCAGATGGCTGCTTCCACCCAGATGGCTCGCACGGGCGCAACAGCGCATTTCGCCGCAAACGGTATGCTTGTAGGCAGGCAGGATTGTGAATGCGTGGCTGCAACGGCTGACTGGGTAACAGTGCACGTCTGCACAAGTACTCGCAGCTCAGTGCTGCAGCAATACAAACAAACCCTTGAAAAGTTCAATATTGTGCACTGAAACACTCACGTATTGCAAGTAGCTGCAACGGGTGGCACTTAGGATGGCTGCACCCAACTGCACACCTGCCAGGCCCGCGTAACGCTCAGGCGCTGCAGGCACTTTTTCATCGCCACCAAGACACCATACACATGCCTTCGTCTACATGCAAGTCAGATCTGCGTATGACGTGCCTGGCTGCTACTGCTCCTGCTACTGCCACTTTTGCTGCTGCTACTGCATCTGCGTCTACATGCAGGTGCCAAGACTGTCAGGGCAGCACGCGTTGCATTCAGGGCACAGGGCAGGCGCCAGATGTCAGTCGTGGCAGCCGCTGATGGTGAGTGCTTGCAACCACGGCAGACCAAGTCAGCCAGCACTGCAGCTGTCAGGATAAGAAACAGGTTGAGGCTAGCCAGCAACACCAGCGACAGCAGCTGGCTGATGCAAGCTTTCTGTGCGAGGGGCATGCACACTTATGTCAAACAAGTGTATTACAAAACCAAGTCAGCTTAGCAGTGGCCCTTGCAAGCACCGACCAACTGCTTATTGTTCCATCAGGGAGCACAGCATATACACAGAGTAGTGCTGTCTTAGAGTGTGCCCTGTCGTGCATGCGTCTCTTCAGGCTTGCCACCTCCATAAGCTGCTGCTGCTGCTGCTGCTTGCGTCAGGCCCTGTGTGCCTTGTGACTGGTGGCTCCAGGGGCATTGGCCGCGCCATTGCCCTGGCTCTAGGAGAGAAGGGCTGCAGGGTGAGACACGGCACAGCATCGACAGCTGTGCACAGCATTTAGCAACACCAGCAGCAGCAGCAACCACAGGTGCACTCAGCATGGGGCTCAGAAAGAAAAAACTGCTGGAGGGTGAGACACGGCACATCGCAAACAGCTGTGCACAGCATCAAGTGCAGCAGCGGCAGCAGCAAGGCAGGAAGCAACAGCTAGCAGGCCTGCAAAGCGATGTCAGCACGTGGCGCTCTTACAGCCAAGCACTGCGCAGGCAGCACCAGCACCAGCAGCAGCAGCAGTATCAGCAGCGACAGGGACAAGAGAAGACAAGGGCTGGCTGCAGCCCGGTGGCATAGTGAACCAGCAGCGGCAGTCGGCGCAAGCACGGCCGGAGCACCAGCAGGCGTCTGCAGCTGTGTAGGGAGGTGTAGCAGCAGCACCACCACCCTCGTGCATATGTGTTGGATACATCTGCTGTGCAAATGCATGCCACAGTCAACTACACCTCCAGCTCGTTTGCACCAATACGTACCAATCTATATATTGTCACAGTCTAGCATTACGTACACGAACATTGCATGTTGCAGTCAACTACCCCTCCAGCCTGACAAGGCGCAGGAGGTGGCAGCAGCAGCAGCACCACCACCACCACCACCACCATTGTTGACATGCTAGCACTGCACTTTGCTTATCCTAGCTTTGCTTGTTTTGCTTTATCAGTTGATACACAGGTTGCCGTCAACCACGCATCCTAAGCTCGGGTTTGCATGATCATTTGATGCGCAGGTTGTTATCATCTACGCGTCCAGCCCCGACAAGGCGCAAGAGGTGGCAGCACCAACCCTCGCACATAACCGCCCCTTCTGTGCAATGCATGTTTGACTGCAGGTTGCCGTCAACTACGCGTCCAGCCCCGACAAGGCTCAGGAGGTGGCCGCAGAGATCATCAAGTCTGGCGGTGACGCCATCACCATCGGCGCCAACATTGCCAAGAAGGACGAGCTTGACAAGATGATCGCAACTGTGGCAGAGAAGTGGGGCAGCCTGGATGTGCTGGTCAACAACGCAGGTGGGAGAACATACAAAACTGTTTGCGCTGTGAAGTAGGAGTAGCAACTGGCAGTGTCTCATACCGCAAGTGATGCCAACATACTATGGTATGCCGCTCACCTTGTGCTCATGTCAAAAGTCAGGCATGTTGCACTATGTCTCTCTTGCCCATTTCGCCAACGTCAATTTTGTTATGTGCTATGGTGCTGCTTGCAGGCATCACGCGTGACACGCTGATGATGTGCATGTTGAGTCACTTTGCTTGCTAACGTCAGGGGTTTTTTTCTCTGACTTTGCTTGCCAACGTTATTTGCATGTGCTGTCGTGCTGCTTGCAGGCATCACGCGTGACACACTGATGATGCGCATGAAGCCGGAGCAGTGGAACGACGTCATCGACACAAACCTGACCTCAGTCTTCTACGCTACACAGGTGCGGGTTGCAGCTTGAGCACACCACCTGCCTCCCTTACAGGAGTACATGGAGTCAGCAGGTGCTACGTGACGTGGTACCAGTATAACGTAGTGCGCAGCGCGAGCACATGCATGCGACGCGAGCGCGGTACTTGGCTACTGTCATAGATGAGCAGCTGTGCTTGCTACGTGGTATCTGCTTATGCTGTGTTGTGTCCAGGATCCCACAGGCCTGCTGGGCAACGCAAAGAGGGGCTGCATGCCTTGTACATCGCATTGCCACGGGATTCTCCACGCACCTGACTGCTGTTGCATTGTGGATGCATTGCCGCACCAAGCTGATGAGCAAGCCCAAGAAGGGCCGCATCATCAACACCACAACACAATGAAGATACAGCAACTGCTGTTTTATCTACCTGTCTGCTTGATGCACCCCCGCTTCTTTACAGGCCACCACCAAGCTGATGAGCAAGACCAAGAAGGGCCGCATCATCAACCTCACAACATAATGATTATACATTTTATCTGCATTTTTTAGTATACTGCGATCCTTTACACTTACAGGCCGCCACCAAGCTGATGAGCAAGGCCAAGAAGGGCCGCATCATCAACATCACCAGCGTGGTGGGCCTGGTGGGCAACGCAGGCCAGGCCAACTACTCCGCAGCAAAGGCAGGCGTCATCGGCCTCACCAAGACAACAGCGCGCGAGTGGGCCAGCCGCGGCATCACTGCCAATGCAGTGGCGCCTGGCTTCATTGCCAGCGACATGACTGCGTCCATTCCTGAAAAGTATGAGGCGCAGATCCTGGCAGGCATTCCCCTGGGTGAGCAGAGCTGGTTGAAAGCCGAGTGCATAGCAGCCAGCAGATGCCTGCGATTGAGTTGTAACGGATGTGCTGCATATTCTGGCAGGCATTTTCCGGGGTGGGTTGACAGTGAGTGACGCGGTTGGGCAGTGCTCTCGCTTGGAAATGAGAGCATGCGGCGCACTTTAGCCACTCTTTGACGCAAATCCTTTCAGGCTACTTCGTTTGATGGTGGTGACCCCCCTTCACAACATGCTGCTGCTGAGGTCTTGTTGCTGCTGCTGCTGCCGCTGCTGCAGGCCGCTACGGCAAGCCTGAGGAGGTGGCCGGCCTGGTGCGCTTCCTTGCCCTGGACCCAGCAGCAGCTTACATCACAGGCCAGGTCATGAATGTTGATGGCGGCATGGTCATGTGCTGAGCATAGCCTTGGGTTCTGTAGTGCAGGCGGTGGAAGGGTGATGGGTGGTGCGTGGACAACTTGTCCACATTGAATGTGGGTGGTTTGATTTCAGGCTGGTTCTGTGTGCCTGACCAGCTGGTACTGAACACCTTCTGTACAGCTCTGTAACAAGCTCTCTTGGGGTGAACGAAAGTTGCAGCAGCAGTCGTGGATATGTTAGACTCTGCTTCTTCCAGTGCAGTGCTGCCATGCCGCCGCGACAACCCAGACCTACAGCACAGGCTGCAGCCTGGCGGTCCGCTGCACCAACGAAAGATGAGCAGCGGTGCACACGACAGATGATGCCGGTTGTTTGAAACAAAAAAACTGTTGTAGCCTCATCGAACTGGGGATGCTGATGGACGGCTGGCCAGAATCTGGCTGCCAGATTATATCTGCGCTCGCTGTCAGAAACCAGTTCTGTCAGAGCCATTTGAACTCTGTTACTTTCCGGCACCGATGATCTCGCAGTGCAATGGTGCGAGGCACCATCCATCGCTCGTCATCTCTGCTGGTCAACTTTCATACATTGAAGCAAACGCAACTCTGCCCTCGCATCCGGTGCTAGCAGCATCTCCTTCAGAGGCTCTGTCTTGACACAGGCAACAAAGGCTACTCAACAGCAGTAATTCAATCGTTTGTTACCAGCACTCGTTGTTATTCGTGTTCGGCTGTAGAAATGCAGCTCAATCGGCAGGTAAGCTGCACCGCCTGCATGCAGCAGTAGGTGTGGCCCAGCTCTTCCCACACAGCTTCCTTCAGCACCAGCGAACTCCGCATAATATCGTGATGCAGCAGCACAAAGTGCCGCTGCTTATATGTGCTGAGGCAGCAACAAACAGCTCAACTTCAGAGCTCATCCTGCTTCTGCTGCTTCTTCTGTTGCGGCCTGCAGGAACGTGCACAGGCAACAGTCGATAGATGCCTTTTGGGTCTGTCTGTTGCCCTGGACCACCCAACATTCAGCACAGACCCTCGAGTACTATGCTCAGCTGCCCGTGTCTGCAAAAGCTGGCAGCAGGCGGTGCAGCAGTGTGGCGCTTGCAACACAGCAGTGGTGATCGGCCCGGAGTTTGCCAGGCACGTAAGGCAAACAGCACCGCTCCTCAAGCTGAGCAGCTTACCGCTGTGGCTTCCCAAGCATGCTGCTCTAGTCAGGAGCATCAAAACTGACTTGTGGTTAGTTCGGGAAGCACCGCATCCTCTCGACATGTCATTGAGGAGCTTTGCAGATATAGCGCAGCAACTGATGCAGCCAGCCATGCTGCTAGCTGCAGCTGGTCAGACAACACTAGCTGCACCAGCAGGTTCAGCAGCGGATGCAAGGGACCTACCCATGCAGCGTCAGCAGCAGCAGCAGCAGCAGCGCGGACTGCGCCTTGTCAGCTTCACTGGTGATTTACCAGGCATGCCAGGAATGCTGGCTGCACTGCCAGCACACAGCCTGACACAGCTAGAGCTTGACCTGTCATTCAGCAGAGTGCTCAGTGGCCCTGGCCTAGCTGCCGCACTGGCACGCTTGAGCAACTTGCAGCAGCTTAGTCTCAGCACGGCTGTAATTGACGGCATTCCAGCCAGCTGCTTGAGCGGCGTAGCGCAGCTCAATCACCTCACATCCCTCAGCCTTGCAGGGCATTGGTCGGGAGGACAGCAGCCGCTACAGCAGTGCCTGGCACAGCTGCCGCCGCTGCGGCAGCTGCGACTGAAACTCAGCATGCTTCCTCCCAAGCTGGACTTGGCACACTGCAGCGAGCTGCAGGAGCTGACCTTTGCAACGGATGATAGCCTACCTGAGGGTACAACGCTGCCGCTGCAGCTGCAGCGCTTGAATCTCAGTACGGCAGGGAGCGGGGATGAGCTAGCAGGGCTGCAGCTGCACCGTCTGCAGGAGCTGCAGCACCTGAGCCTGCGTGTTCCCATGACGGCACGCTCCTTGCAGGACTTGACTCAGCTGCCGGCGCTGCAGCATGTCGCGCTGTCTTACTGTACAGCAGCTGCTGCAGAGCAAACAGCAGGGGTGTGGCAGCAGCTGCCGCAGCTGCACGAGCTTGATGTGCAGTACTATGATGACATGGATGACATGCCCGACAAGCGTCAGATGTTGGCCATCCTTGGGGGCATCAAAGCATGCGACAGCCTCACCAAGCTTGAGCTAGAAGTTCGCGCTGTACGCATTGAGCAGCAGCAGGAGGAAGACTCAGACGACGACTTTCCAGACTTCTTACATGAGCCGGTGAACACATGCAGTCTGTCAAGTTTGACCAACTTGCAGGACCTGCGCATTGTCGAGTCATCACAGCTGACCGCAGGAGATGCCCTGTCGCTGACAGCACTGACTCGCCTAACACGCCTAGAGCTAGGTGGTCTAGACAAAGGGGTGGGTGAGCTAGCAGCGAATGCGATCGCATGCTGCCTGAAGGAGCTGCGGTACTTAGACCTGCAGCATTGCGGTCTGGGTAGCACGTGCCTTGCAGCGATTGCGCACCTGCCGAAGCTGACCGAGCTGAAGATCGAGCACAACAGTGGGTTGACTCGGCAGGGGCTGATGCAGCTAACAAGGCTGTCAACTCTGCAGAAGCTGGGGACAGATGCTGAGTGTATGCCGTACATCGAACGGGACTTCTGGGCGGCATTAGGACAGCAGCCACCGGCGTGATAGCTCAAAGTGGTTGACTGGCTGCTAGCTGAGTCTCACTGTTCTGACCATGCGGTATCCTTGATGTTGGCCGCAGTTGCAATGTTGTGCTGGCAGGTGCACAGCGGCAGCGGCAACAGGTGTGCCGCGTTCAATTATAGTAAATTGTTGTGTTTTGTCAGGGCAATGGCAGAGTCAAGGAGTCCCTGGGTTTGTGGCTGTAGTGTTTCTGCGACATTACGTCAGAGGATACTTGCTGGGTCCTAGGCTCGACTTGCTTCTGCTCTTGGGCTGGGTGATACTTTCATGATGGTTCTGTCTGATCAATTGCTCTGTTGATTAGGGTTTGCTGTTCACTATGCAACGACTTCTGCTGCACTGTGATGGTTGCTGGAGGGTGGTATTGGGGTTGCCCTTTGGTAGTAGGGTATGGGCAGCAGTAGGTGTGCGCTGCGCACCATAGTGGGTCTGCTCTTGTTGACAGGAAGATCATACGACTGCTGTGATGTGCTGAAGCTTGCTGCCCCTGGTTCCAACGTTTGTCCATGATTGAGTTGTATCGAGTGTATCAGACGGATTGTAATGAGTGTGTTATTTTGCAATCAAGCCAATTGTGGCCTCAAACTGTGCCATTACTACTTGATAGTATCTTATGCTGGGGCCAACCCCAGCTCTTGCTGCGACGCTTTGTTTGATGTCGTGTGCATGTGTACTGCACCAATCTGCCGCAATGATGGGCGGCACGCCAACAACAAGCACTGATCATGAGGGTGCGCTGCTGTCAACGGCCTGGCGATGGGATGCTCACGGCATGCTATGTCATGCAGTGATGCAGACGTTCATGCTGAAGTCCATTATGGGCTTGTTTTTTGTAGGGCACCATGGGGGGGGGGGCTGAAATCAACTGACTGGCCACACACGATTTAGCTAGGTAAACCCAACTGCCGGGGCCTGAGGCGCTGCCTAAACAGAAGACCAGCCACACACACCCTATACCAGGAGGTGCCCAGCACCCGGACCAAAAACAGCAAGGGAGTCACTCAGTGAACCCTCACACCTCCTTGGTGTGCTACAGCTGATTATGAGCTTGTTGCTGACTCACGGTTCTGGTGGCACGCAAGGTGTGGAAATTGGCGTGACCAAAGTGCTGCCGCAGCACGCACTGTGTGCAACGTTGACTCCACGACAGTCGTGCCGCACGGTGTTACATGAGGCAGAAGGGTTGGTGCCCCGGAAGCTCCTGGATCTTGACAGCTATGATCTACTTGTTCAGCATTGACAGTCAGCGGCGCATTACAGTGGGTCAGGCCAGCCTTGCTTGCGTGCGCAGCCTTGCGTGAGTGAGCAGCCTTGCATGCAGGGGAGGGGTGTCACTGCATGCCTTGCTGCTTGGGTGCTGCTAGTTAGTTAGTTAGTTAGTTACACAGCCTATAGTGTTGGTATCCTTGTCATACAAATTAGTGGTCATCATCATCATGTTACCCATTAAGCCATAGCATCAACGCCATCGGCCCCGCGCCCCTCAGGAGCGGAAGAAAGAGGGAGCACTGCTCCATTGTGTTTGCAATTATTACGCACATCCCAAGCTTGGACAAGATGCTCAGCAATGCTCCTAGATATCACTCGGCACACCCCCCTACTACCCCAAATATCATCAGAAACAAAACGCAACAACTTAGTGGATGCATCAGTCAACGACAACACATTGCGCAATTTTTCAGCGCCGCCAGCAACATCACGCAAAACAGACCGAATTTCATCAAGCATAGTATCCCTCTGAGCAGAAGTAGCGGGACAATCAAACATCAGATGTGACAAAGACTCAACACCCTGACTACAAGCAGGACATGCTGTGTTAGAATCAGCTCTGCTGCCGCCATAACGACTGGTACGCTCATGCACGCAAAGACAGCCCATTCGAACACGCATCAGCAACTCAATACCACGCGTTGGCGCACCAGAACACAAAAAAGGCCTAGCCCTTTTAAAACGCATGGCATCAGCATGTGTAGGGTGCACATGCGTGATGTAACGGCTCAAAGTAGAGTGCTGCAGTGATTCACAAACAATTGTGTCTGCATGCAGCTTCCTGACCTGACGGTTGATGTGATTCTTGCACGCATTAGCTCGATCAGCAAATTAGTGGTCATGAAGAGAGAAAGAAATTATATTTGTAATTGGGCATGCACTGGATTTCTGCTGCTATGGGGCCAAAACATAGGAGCCAGGTGAGTAGAGCTGGGGTATGGCTTTCTAAACGGGTGTTGAAAAACACCGACAATCCCAGACACTATTGGTCTCACCGAACTGACTATGGTTGGAGCTATAACACGGCCAGGTATGGGGGTGGAAACCAACCTAAAACCCACCATAACACCATATGTTATCCCATTGGCACAGTCCTGGACATCAATGTTACTGACGTTGTAACACGATGTGGTTGGCAGGACCTGGGAATGGCATACAGCGGCCTCACAGGGTGTGACATTCTCTCGCCACACACAGTACATTAAAATGCCCTTCTGACACATGATCACACACAAATAATTGACTCAAAATGACAAGGTTCACCAAACAAGGCCTTACATCATAAGGTTGCCCTCATTGGTCCCGCGTCCTGTGAGGACGGTACTCCGCAGCTTCCAAATCTCACACGCAAAATCAGCTACTGCTCTCATGGCTGTCACAGCACCCGCGTCTTCGCGCTCGGCTCCAGCTGTCCGGGCAGGTTCATCATTGCCTAGGACATCATCTGTCAGCAGCACCCTCCAGGTATTGGCCGGTGGGCCTGCTTGAATAGCCGCCAGTGTGGCAGGCACAGTCTCTTGTAATTTGTTAAAAAGGGTAGTTCTACAGGCAGAATAAGCAGGGCACTCCAACAAAAAGTGAGCAAGTGTTTCAGGTGCACTGTGGCAGGCAGGGCATGATTCTCGCTGGGTACGCTGTACAGTGGTTTCATTGCGGCGCTGGCAACTATGAATAGCACACAGTGGCAGACACTCTAGACGCATTTTCATGCACAACTCAGCTGCAGGGCCACGGTGCATTTGGCTCAGTTTAGTCACATAAGCACGTGCTACTGGTTTGTTTTGTTTTTTCTTCCGCTCCTGAGGGGCGCGGGGCCGATGGCGTTGATGCTATGGCTTAATGGGTAACATGATGATGATGATCACTCGTGGTCCAAAGGCAGCAGTACAATTTTGAAGGATGGCACTGGTGGCCCTGGGTTCTGTGCTCCAGATATGTTGAACCCGGCGGGCAGCTTTGTTTTTGACATATGTAACAAATTGTCCCTTAGTAAAGTTGGTGGTGGTAGCAGTGTCAATGTCATATTCTGCTAGAAGCTTATCTACGTTCTGTTGCCAAGGGTTTAGATTGCCAGTCCATGCCTCGGCCACTTGAAGCAGCAGGCGATCAGAGGACACCCTGCGGAGATGGTGCCAGTATGTCAAGGTGAAGATGTCACATGTAATGTGGGCAGGCATAATTCCCAGCTCCTGCTGCAGACATTCAGTTTGTGTGTTAGGTGAGCAGTGATTGACGCGCTTTACAAGTTGCATTTGCCAGTTGTCCAGGAATTTACGATTGGTTAGTGTAGTATTTCCCCACACCTGCACAGCATAAGTTAGCACAGGTTGTACAGCAGCACACACAGTTAGTTTGCGCAGGTGCCATGACATGCGGTTCTGGTTTAGGACGCCACGTTGTGCGTGTGCAGCAGCCTCAGCCTTTTCCTTTCTTACATTCAAGTGTTCATCCCATGTGCCTACATCAGAGATCCATGCACCTAAATAACGGTACTAGCGTACTTGAGGAACAGTAATGCTCCCCCACACGAAGGGGTCTGTTGGGGCAGGTCCATGCCTACCAGCCCGCTGCCTGGCAGCAGCTGTGCCACCCCTGACCACCATGACTGCTGTTTTGGATCCATCAGTGGACTTGACACTAGCTTTCAGCCGCCACCGCGTAAGCGCTGTGCGGGTTGCATTGATAAGTGATTGCATTGCTTCATGCGAGTCTGCAAGGCCGACCATATCATCAGCATACATAAGAGCAACGAGTTTCATTGCAGCAGAAGTTGTATCATTGTTAGGTAGGGGAACTCCTTGATGGCTTTCCCACACTTCTTTCTGCTCTTACTGCTATTACTTTTACATGCCTTTTGCGGCTAGCTCGACCATGGAGATGCACTGCTGTGCAAGCGCATCATTGTGCAGTACCCAGCTGCACACCAGCGTATGCGGCTGGCTATCTGACACAGCCACATTCAGCGACTTCAAGTGCACCCTACAACCCTCAGCCTGCACCTGCTGCGCAAGTGAGGGCGGCAAACCAGCACGCAACACAGCAGTAACAAACCCTAAACCAGCCGTACCATTCTGGCTCAGCTGCTGCTGCTGCTCCTCAGGCTGCTGCGTGCCTGCATCACCTGCCTCGGCTGTGTTTAGCCACTGCTGCGCTGCTGAACCATCCCAGCAGCAGGCAGGCAGCTTCAAACGACACCTGAGCCGCACCGAGTGCTGCGCTAAGCCCAGTGCCGCTGCTGCATCCTGCGCCGGCAGCAACTGCATGCTCTGCACCAGCTGCTGCTCAGCAGGTGCTTTAGGTGGTAAATGACGAACGACCAACACACCGTCCAGGATGCAGCTTTGGGACTCTAGTGCCAGCTGCTGGTGTAGCTGCTGCGACAGCGTAGCTACTGCTAGACCATCTGGTAGGAGCCTGGCTGTTATCACCACTGGCTGCTGCTGCTGCTGCACTGGCACTCCAGCGTCTGCGCTGGTCAGCTGCTGATCTGCCTGCTGCTGCCGATGTTGCGGCTGTACATGGGGCTGCTGCTGCTGCTGCTGCTGCTGCTGCTGGGCTTCCTGGACACTGCCAGCGCCCTGACGCACCTCATGTGCAGCAGCCGCCAGCAGCTCAAGCCAAGGCGCCAGCTGAGCTGCACGAGCTGCAGCAGACACTGGAAGCTGCTGCTGCTGCTGCTGCTGCTGCTGTGCATTGCCAGCGCTACTGCCACCAGCAGCTGCTGCAGCAGGTGCATTCAGCCCAGCAAGCTTCATTGCTGCTTGCACCAGCTGCCCCACGTCACCCTGCTGCAGCCAACCTGCTGCAGCAGCACCTGCTGATGTGCCTTGCCCCCTAACCCCTGCTGCTGCTGCTGCCGCTGCTACACCCTGCGCCGCACCCCCATCGCCTCCAGCACCACTACTGCATGCCATCAGCTGCTGAACAGTCATCGGGAGCTTCCGCAGCAGCTGTGCAGACGTCGGCACAGGAGTGCATCCGCTGCTGTTGATCTCAACTTCCTCGCCTATTGCTGGCATGAAGCATTTGATGCCTAGGCTACTCTGGATCTTGTTTGACATAAATGCCATCTTGTCTGGTTCGCCGTGTACCAGCAGAGCTGCTGCGGGTGCGACCTGCTGCACCAGCTGCAGGATGCCTTTTGCGTCTGCATGTGCGCTGACTGTCGCATAGTACACCTGCATGCATCAGGACAAGAACAAGCAACAAAACATTTGAAGCAAGCTATCCAATATCTGTCTGTCGCTTGGATATCCTGAGCAACTGTCCCAGGTCGTACGCAGGTCTTTGCTGCATGAGTACTGCGCAGGAACCCACTTTGACTGATGCAAACAATGCAACATCATGCTTCAACCCTCAGGCGAGAAACAGCAGCCAGCCAGCGAATCATCGGTGAAGGGAGCCGCCACCGCACCTTGCAGTTCACGTCTAGGGTGGTCTTGTCGACCAGCAGTCCCTTGCGCTGGCCCAACATCAGCCGACGGCCCAGCGTGCCAGCTACCTGCACAACAGCAGCACAGACAGCAGGTGAAGCAGGCACTACACCAAACAGCACAGCCGCAAACTCCTGCCAGACAAGACTACCCCGACCCATGACATGCTGGGCAACACAGCAACCAAAAAAGCAGCTTAACAGCAGCACCAAGTTCTTGGGGTCGGGCGCCCATGCTTCAATAACCACAAAGCTGGTGCTTCAGATGCATGCATTACCACCTGCTTGTCTGATAAACTCAACATGCAGCATGCAGAACAGCAGTGCTTTGCTACAGCAGTGCTTCCCCACCTGGTAGCTTGGCAGCAGCACCAAGTTTTTAGGGTCGGGTGCCCACGCCTTGAACACTTCAAGGCTGGTGCCTCCTTGCAGCATGCCAGGGGTGGCAAACAGCACACAGGGGCCCTGCGAGCATTACAAAACAGGGCATCAGATGCAGCAGGTTCATTAGCAGCAGCACGGTGTGCAATCAGCATCATACAAAGTGACTGCTGATGCGGTGACAGCACCCAACTCTAGCTCAGACACGTCCGAAGAGCTTGTAGAGGCACGGCAAGGATAGCTACATGATTTCTCAGATGTTCATGCGACTATGTTGATAATCAACCGGCGATAGCTGCAGGAATAGACATCAGGCAGTTGCAGCAGCAGCAGCAGCAGCAGGGCGCAAGGTCACAGAACAGAGGCCTATGTGCCTACTGGTTGATGCAGCAGCTCTGGTTGCCACTGCTGCACCCGGCTGAATCCAAAGCCTGCTGCTCGGGTGCCGAGTGGCCCCTGCTTGACGCGCTCACTGGCCCAGTTGAGCAGCAGGCGGTAGTACTGGTTGGCGCGCACTGCCATGGGGGCACTGAAGTAGATGGGCACCTAAACATCACCGCAGCAGCAGCAGCAGCACCAGCAACAGTAGCATCAATAGGAGTTGAGGGTTGTAGCAAATCGATGTAGCAGCAGGCGGTAGTACTTGTTGGCGCGCACTGCCATGGGGGCACTGAAGTAGATGGGCACCTAAACATCATCGCAGCAGCAGCAGCAGTAGCAGCAGCAACAGCAACAGCAGCATCAACAGGAGTCCAGGGTTGTGGGAGTTCGATGTAGCAGCAGCCGGTAGTACTGGTTGGCGCGTGCGGCCATGGGGGCACTGAAGTAGATGGGCACCTGGACACTACAGCAGCAGAGCAGAAGGGGTGGTCCGCCAGCATAAGACATGGCAGCAGGCGGTAGTGCTGGCTGATGCGCTGCCCTGGGTGGCAATGACGTGTATGGACATGCGCGAGAACAGGACCAAGCGCCTTTGAGAGGCACCGGCGTGTGATGCTGACGACTACTGGCTCAATACTGACTGGCATGCACTGCCATCACGCATGATTCTTGTAAACGCAAGTTTTGGCAGGCATACCAACACCACACTAACACCATGCACTGCATTCACAACACTGGCCTGGTGCGTACGATGCTGCCACCAGTTGCTGCAGACACGGATTGACCGGCGACAAAGGCATAATGTGCTGTTCCAAGACGCCAGCACATGCGTTGCTTTGTTTTACAAGTACTGCCTCCCCACCTGCAGCTTTGTCCTCTCCCAGAACTCGTCCAGCAGGAGCAGCAGCTCCTGTGCACGGCCCACTGCAAAGACAGGGATCAGCACTTTGCCGCCTGACGTCACAGCCTGGTGCACCTGCGTGAGCATCGCGCAAGCAGCAGCAGACAACAAATGTTACATGCACGACTGCCAAACAACTTATGGACAACACAGCTTGCGGAGTACGGGAATTTCGCTGGCAACGATATGGCTGGCAACAATGAGCCGCCAATCGCTAGTAACAGGTAGTAATCAAGACAGGGCCTAATGCATGCCTCATTCAAAAGGCTCACCGCAGCCATCATGCTGCCCTCCCTGGCCACTTTGCTCTCCCGTACACTGGTGGCGTACGTCGACTCGCTGATGAGCAGGTCAGGCTGCAGCCGCCCCACACACGCGCCAGCCAGGTGGCGATCCGGCACTGTGTTGAAATCACCTACGGTGCAACACAATGTAACAAAAAATGTTACCAGGTTTGCGGCTGATCAGCAGGTCAGGACGCAGCCGCGTCACACACGCGCCAGCCAGGTGGCAATCCGGCACTGTGTTGAAATCACCTACGGTGCCACAGAATGCAACACGAATGTTACCAGGTGTGCGGCTGATGAGCAGGTCAGGGCGCAGCCGCGTCACACACGCGCCAGCCAGGTGGCGATCTGGCACTGTGTTGAAGTCCCCTGCGGTTCAGGAATATGGCGACGTAAGTGCAGGATATTTTGTGCTGTGTCGCTTAGAATTGGATATGAGGACGATGCGGCCGTACAGGGGAGGCAGCAGGCGCCGTTGCAGCAGAGCCAGGGTGAGATGTACAGCACAGGTGGTGCGCAATCGCCAGATCAAAGCAGCCAAGGCCGCAGCCGCGCAGAAAGGCGCCAGCCAGGTGGCGATCCGGCACTGTGTTGAAGACGCCTGCGGTTCAGGAATATGGCGACATAAGCGCATGGTATCTTGTGTTGTGTCGGTTAGAGCCACTTGTGCAGCAGAGCCAGGGTGAGATGTACAGTACAGCTGTGCGCAACTGCCAGATCAAACAAGCCAAGGCTGCAGCCGCCCAGACAGGCACCAGGCAGGTGGCAATCTGGCACTGAGCTGAAATCACCGGCAGTGCAAGTGTTGTCTGAAAGCTGGTGAAAAGGTCTCAAAGAGCATATTCAGCAGGGAGGCACAGTAGCAGTTATACTGCCACACACGAGTTTACTCAGGGCTTCGTTAAGCTGCAAATGAGGTCTGCAGAGGGTGCACCCATCCAATCACCTGTGTACACAACGCTCTCTCCACCGACGCTTAGGTGCAGTATTGCAGCACCCAGCACGTGCCCGGCACTGTAGGCGGTCACCTCACAACCCTCAAACACCTACGGGGTCAACCAAACCATGCAGTGTTGCAGCAACCATTTGCAAATGCAAGCCTGTCACCACAAGGAGAACCACTGTTGGACAGATGTTGAACTAGTTGCTGTATGCTACTGGGCAGGGATCCACACCGTGGTTGCTGCTGGGCTCAACACCAAGTCACACGGCAGATCAAGCTCTGGCAACAACGCGGCTGCAGTTCGGCTGTTGCTGTACTTGCAACTTCATGAGCATATGCAACTGCAGAATCTCGCCTGCCAGTACATTTGAAAAGTGTTATAACGATGTGTCAGAAAACAGTAACGCACCTGCAGCGTCTCCTGCAGGTCCATGAGCTGCACCTTGGCCATGCAGGCGGCAATGTGCTGCCGAGCAAACACAGGGCCACTGCCCGGGCGGTTCTGCAGAACCCTGCACAACAGCGAGAACATGCAGCAGGACAAGAAGTACATATGTGGATTGACAGGGATCGCAATGCCGAGTTGAAAGGTGTAGCATTGAAGGTGTTACCCACCATGCCTGTAGCCAGTGCCGGTGTTGTGATACCGACAGCGCGTGCACTGTGGTGCTGTCTGCAACATCTGCCGTGCTGCCACCCCAAGTGGTTGTGAACCCGCAGGTGGCCTACTAGTAGCATTTATGTAAAAGTTACCAGCACTGTTTCACTTTAATTCTTAATGATCTGCTGTAGCTCACTTGTGGTAGTCTTCCAGCATGAGTGGTGCAATGGCGCGTGTAGGGTACGTCATGTACACCGGCCCACGGTAGCCACACACCTGACGTCAACAGCAGCAGCAGCAGCAGCAGCAGCAGCAGCAGCAGCAGCAGCAGCGGCAGCAGCAGCAGCGGCGGCGGCGGCAGCAGCAGCAGCAGCGGTAGCGAACAGTAATGACAGATTGACAGAGCGTGAGCCGCAAGCAGCTTGGTGAGAGTGCTGCAACACAGGCATTAGTCTTGCATGCCAGAGAACAGCTGGTGTGCAAGTTAACTTCACAACGTTGTGTGGTGGCGCGTGCAGATTCTGGTTGACAATTGCACAACACAAATAGCGTGCAGCTGTGTGTGATACTTGCCTCAGTGACGTAAGGCAGGGCCCGACATGGTCCAACTGGAAGTGACAACAGTGTGAGTGTAAGACGTCCATGCTCACACAATCCGCATGACAAAACACCAACACTTTGCTGTCTGACATACCTCTGCGAAGTAAGGCAGGGCCCCCACATGGTCCAAATGGAAGTGGCTGATGAACACAGCATCAATCGCAGACGTGAAGTCGCCAGAAGGTGACAACAGGCTGAAGTCAGGGAACCTGCAGCGCCACAATGAATTGCAAGGTGGTTTTAAAGCGTCTGCTGGCATTTGAGGATTGTTGCAGCCAGCACAAACGCGTGTCAACCACTTGCGGTTGTGGATTGGCGCCTATAATACTGAATAACACAGCACTGGAAGCACTTTGCTGCCGCAGGGATGACATGTTGCTCGCTTTCTGGTTGTGTCATCCTCGCTAGTATGCTTGCTTACGACTATGCAACGCAGTGATCTGGGTTGCTTGCCTGCTGCAGTACCGTAGATCTGCTGTAAAGGTAGTTGCACAACAGCTGCAGCATCTGCCTATGAGTGCGCTGCCAGCACTGCATTACACCTAGCACATACAGTACAAGCACCCCACAGCAGCGAATCCAGCACCGACAGTGCTGCCATCAAGTGCCATCCATCAAGTGCCATCACTGCCATTCTGCAGGCATGACGCCCCTACCTGCGCTCGTCTTGATAGCCCAGATGCATGCCGCAGTCAAACATGAATGTTTTGCCGCCAATGCGCACCACCAGACAGCTCTTGCCAACATCCTGGCCGGCACCTGCGCATCCTTATCACCAGCACTGCAGGTTTCACAGCAGCCAAGCGTGTGCAACATCCACTTTTTGCTGCTGCTGCTGCGCTGCAGGTATGGTTCTTGTGGCAGAACGTGTAGGCACCACTGGCAGTCAACAAAGAGCCACTGCAAAACATCATGATGTGCAACATTTGCTGAAGACATTTGTTGCTGCAAAATGTTCTCACCTAGCACCAGTACACGCATTGCTCCCTGCCTGAAGCCTCCAGATAACTACATAATACCACGTATTTGATCGTTCACGCAATCAACTTGTGTCACTGTGCCCTGCTTTCGATGCTACTGCTATTGCTACTGCTGCTGCTGCTGCTCCTGTTGCTGTTGTCGTCGTGATCGTCAGCTAGCGGCTACTGCAGACGCACTTGATTGTCAACAAAGTTTTGAAATGCCGCTGCACACGCAGGAGCACACATTTGGCACGAGAAACCCTAGCTGCAAACCACCATGACCTGTGGGTACGGCGAACCAGCCGTAAGACGAAACACAGACCGTACAGCCACTCAAGTGCTGCCGTTTCACCTCTAAAGCAGATCGCGGTGCGTTTAGTCTGCCTGCGACGCACAGTCACGCCAGCCTGATCAGTTTCAGCAGTACACCTGTTGCTCTTAGTCAGTTTCTACATGACTTCGCCAAGCATGGCTTAATCTTGTTGATCCAAGCGAAATTTACCTGATTTATGACGGATAAGAAAGGCAGGCGCCGTGCAAGCAGCTGGGATGGCAGTAGCAGCCGCCCCAGCAGCAGCAGCAGCCAGCAACAACTGCACATTCAGCAGCAGGACCAGCACCACAGAGCACCAGGGGTGTATCTACGTGGCATACCCAAAAATACAGCAGCAGAGGAGCTAGAGGAGTTGTTCTCAGAGTATGGTGTCAGCAGCGTGCAGGTAGTGGCAGCGCCACACTACACAACAGACATTGCGTTTGTCAACTTCCACAGCGAACGTGCAGCACACCAGGTGTGGTCCTGCAGGGCCTGCTATGCTGCTATGCTTGGTGCGCATGCCTCGCATGATGGTTGTGCCTTTGGTGCACGTTCTTGCACTCCATGCAATGGAGACGTAGTAGAAACTGCTTACCTTGGACTTGGCAAGAGACCCACACTGTGCTACCAGTTGGGTAGCTGCAAACAAGCAGTCCAGTACTCGATATCATTCAGCTGTTGCTGCTTATGTACATTGTCACAGGTGCTGTCAGACTATGCCGACCAAGACCTCTATCTGGGGGACAACGCAATCACAATCAGGCCCAAGCGTATGCCTCACAGCCAGCAGCAGCAGCAGCAGCACAACATGTCTCCAACAGCAAGCAGGGGTAGACATGACACAGCACGCCCACCAAGGCACAGCAACAGCAGCACCAGCAGCAGCAGACTAGGCGCGACAGCAGCGGCAGCTACTGCTGCTGCAGACAACGCAAATGCAGCAGTTGCTCCTGCAAGCTACATAGACACTTCGAATTCCCACCTGGCTATGCCACCTAGTCCAACTGCCTGGCCAGGCAGCAGCAGCAAGGCCAGCAGCGATGCCGGCGGCAGGCGCAACAGCGACGAGTGGCAGGCAGCCGCAGCAGCAGTAGCTGCAGCAGCAGCTAGCTTTGCGCCTCCTGCTGTGGCACCAACAGCAGAAGCAGCAGCAGTTGATGGCTTAGTGCTAGAGCTGGAGCCTGGGGAAGAAGGTGACATGCAGCAGCAGCAACAGGTGAGAAACCATTGGATTGGTGCGCGCAGCACCGTCGTCCCCAAGCTATAGCAGTGTGGTCGAAGCATGAGGTTCCTGCACTGCCACGGCCGTGTACATTGAACATAGTGTGCGTTATAGCGTTCGCCTGGGGGCAAAGCAAGAGGCGACTGTGCTTCAAATGCACCTAGGGCCTTGACCTGGCTGCGGCGTGGCCTGGCAAATGTCAGCCAGCAGGGTTCCCGCCAACCTGTGGCTTGCAGGCGCCTGCAGGCGCACCACTGGTGGAGTTGCAAGTGCTGCTCTCTGTGTGTGTTGAGGCAGAGGCTCATGGCCTAGAACTTGAGCTTACCAGATCTCTGTTCATCATGTGGTGGGTCCTGTCACAGTGTCCTGCGCTGCGTGGCTTGTCCTGCAGGAAGCTGAGGCCGATGATGTGCTGCACGCAGAGATAGCAGCAGAGACAGCAGCAGCAGCAGCAGCTGCAGTTCCACTGGTGTTTCCACCCCCCCTGGTAGGCCCCTCAGCAGCCCCCTGGCCCACCTTCAGCAGCAGCAACAGCAGCAGCTGCAGCACCACCTACGCCCACAGCAACGTCAGCAGGGACGGTCGACATGCAGTGCACCCTCAGGAGCCACACACTGCACAGCACAACTTTGACGGCTTTAGTATGCACCCAGCAGCAGCCCCACCAACACCAGCAGCAGTAGCAGGGCATGCGGCGCCCCCGCTGCTGCCGCAGCTACCCAACATGTACGTGCAGCTACCTGGCACGGCGTCTCCACTGCTGGAAGCAGCCACACACCCAGCAGCAGTAACAGCAGACTATGCACTGCTTCCCCCCCAGCTGCCAAGCATGTACATGCAGCCACATACCGCTGGCGACCCTCCTCAGCAAGCAGAACTGCTGCTGCCACCGCCAGTGCTGGCACCCTTTGGGGTGGTGCAGCAGCAGCAGCAGCAGCGTGTGCTGCCGCCTCCTGGATTCCCTCCCCTGCCAACGCAGCGGCCGCTGCAGGCACCATCACCCATCTACACAGCAGCACCACCAACATATGGAGAGCCTGCATTACCAGCAGCAGGAGCAGCAGCGTACACCATGCCAAGCGATATAGCAGCAGGATACAGCTCAGTGTATGGCGTGCATGCAGCACCGCACGGCAGCATGGCTGGCTATGGAGGCGATGACAGCAGGTACCACGCAAGGGCTTTCTGGCAGGGCACACAGGGTGAAGCACAGCACGCAGCACAGCATGATGCTGCAGCTCTGTGTGAAGCTCTTGTGGTGTACCAGCAGCTGGCAGAGCTGCAGCTGCTGCACGAGAAGATCAGCCACTGCCTGCTGTGCATGCAGCAGCCGCGCAGTGCTGTGATGCTGCCCTGCAAGCACCTGGCTGTGTGCAATGAGTGCTGCAAGCAGTTTGTAGCAGGGGCGGAAGCTGTAGCGTGCCCGCTTTGCGGGGTGGAGGTGCTGGATGCCATTGATGGCGTGAGGCTGCCGACGTGAACGGATCTGCGGCTGATGAGGCACTGTAGGAATGACACAGATTATGAATTTGTTGCAGGGTGTAGGGCTTTGTCAGTTGTAGTAGTGGTTGAACTGAAAGACTGTAGAGCATCGTGCTAACGCACACAGCAGACGCCTTGTTGAGTGTCTTCACTTGACATAGATCTTATCTGGTTTGGTAGACGTGTTGCTGACAGGCCGCAGGTGTGAGTTTACAGCAAGTCACTGCTTTGCTGCTGTGTGTGACCAGTCTGTGCTTGCTGGGAGGCCCGTCGCACTCGCTTTGCAAACGATCAACATGCAGTCGATCGCAACTCGTCAATGCGCGGGTGAGAGTCAAGGCATCAAACAACCCAGGCAGGAAAGCACAAACGTGTGTCACTCGCCAAGCTAAGGCGTACGTGTGTCTGATCTTCCAACAGGGCCCGTTACAGCTGCACAGACGAAGGCTGTTGTGAGGCCTGCTCTTGCAGCACGCAGGCCATGCAGGGTGCAAGCGGTGAGTGACCTTCACCACACACAAAGACAGTCACCCACCTCTGCTATGCCTGTGTACACCCACTCAGCCTGGCACCAGTACAACCTTGACACAACAGATATAGCCGAACGTGCAGCCTCTGATCCCTGCGGTCTGGCACGAGCGCAGCAGCAAGTACAAGCAGTACTGCACTACGCCCTTACTGTCTCACCTGAAACGCAACAAGCTTCGTCTTCATTATGATCGTCGCGTTCTTCTTGCTTGCTCGCAGCTGTGGGGCAACAAGAACAAGACCACCAGCAGCAAGGCCGCCCCTCCCAAGCGTGCCACAGTAGTGCCTGAGCCCTCCCTCAATGTGCCGCTGGGTCTGCTAGCCATCAGCGGAGTGTCAGCATTTGAGGGTGTCACGCCTCTGGCTGTGATCGCGGGAGTGCTGGGAGCGTTCCTGGCGTTCCAGTCAACTCGTGTCAAGTGAGCAGCTGTGCAGCAGCAATGCAGCTGGGATAAGGGCGTGTTGCATGCATTTCGTGAGCAGCATTGGTCCAGTGGCTTTGCGGGGACTCAGCCCTGCAGAACGTACTTCAAGAGTACTGTGGATGCACTAATGTTGTCGTTGGAGGCCGGCACTCCTTGCTGCAGCATGTTGCTGTGTCTCTGCACTGTAGTGGGGTATGCCACCTCTCATCGTCGACTCTCTGGAGGTGGTCATGGCAGGCAATCACCAGGGACCAATGACAGCCAACGACAAGCAGTTGGCACTGATGGTGATGTGTTCATTCGGGGTGGCTCATACCATTTAAGAGGATGACTGGACCCACATGCGCCTAACCTCTCTATCTAATCTGCCGCATTTGTGCCTATCCTGTGTGCAGGTTTGTGTTTGACGACGACTCCCTGGAGGTGGTGATAGCAGGCAAAGAGGAGCAGCAGACGGAGAACGCATTCGTTGGCGGCCGCAACCGCTGGCGGTACGACACCTTTGTCAACTGGGAGCTGTGGTGGCCCGGCTTCCCCATCCTGGTATACTTCAAGGTGCGAAGTTCACACCGTGTGGCTGTGAACGCACTGTGCTTGCAGGAAACACATTATGTTCTGAAGGCGCCCTTCAGCTTGCATGTGCAGCGGCTTCCGGTCACTGTGGTAGTCCTTTCGGTGCGGCTGCCTTTTGCACCGCGGAGACGCGACTAGCAGGGATAATGGCCTTGGAGGTGTTGTAAAGCAGGGACTGTCAGCATGCAAGTGGCATAAGAGCCGAGCTATCGTTCAGCTTGCAACACTGGTCCCATGCTCATGTCAATGATGATGAAAATCACAAGCTGCGTGTGCTCACACGCCCTGCATGCTCATGTGTATGTGCTGCAGGAGACCCAGACCAAGCCCGAGGGCCAGATCCACTTCTTCCCCGTCATTTTCAACGGCAAGCAGCTGTATGATGTGATGGTGGAGCGCTGCGGGCCCAGCCAGAACAGCATGCCCAAGTAGATGCAATGTATAGACACTTGCTGTGGCGCTGGCTATGGAGTAATAAGCCTGGCTGGGGCTGGAGCCAAGTACAGCAGCAGCAGCAGTATTGCAGGGCTGCCAGCAGGAGAACAGGGGTGTAACCTGGCTGCAGTAGTACAGCGCCAGTTCAGCAGAGCAGCGAAGGCTCACGTCATCATCATCATCATGTTACCCATTAAGCCATAGCATCAACGCCATTGGCCCCGCGCCCCTCAGGAGCGGAAGAAAGAGGGAGCACTGCTCCATTGTGTTTGCAATTATTACGCACATCCCAAGCTTGGACAAGATACTCAGCAATGCTCCTAGATATCACTCGGCACACCCCCCTACTACCCCAAATATCATCAGAAACAAAACGCAACAACTTAGTGGATGCATCAGTCAACGACAACACATTGCGCAATTTTTCAGCGCCGCCAGCAACATCACGCAAAACAGACCGAATTTCATCAAGCATAGTATCCCTCTGAGCAGAAGTAGCGGGACAATCAAACATCAGATGTGACAAAGACTCAACACCCTGACCACAAGCGGGACATGCTGTGTTAGAATCAGCTCTGCTGCCACCATAACGACTGGTACGCTCATGCACACAAAGACAGCCCATTCGAACACGCATCAGCAACTCAATACCACGCGTTGGCGCACCAGAACACAAAAAGGGCCTAGCCCTTTTAAAACGCATGGCATCAGCATGTGTAGGGTGCGCATGCGTGATGTAACGGCTCAAAGTAGAGTGCTGCAGTGATTCACAAACAATT
>CADDIJ020000576.1:0-10117 GCA_902809745.2 Tetradesmus lagerheimii
TCATAGGCTGCTGCCGTCAAGCCCCAATCAGCTACATCAACTGCCTTACTGTGCAGATCTGCAATCTGCAGCAGCTGATGCTCCCTGGGCCGCCATTCCACTATCAGATCCCAGAGGTAGGGACATTGCTGCTGCAGCTGCAGCAGCCACCTTCTCAATAGCTTGGTCATGCCTCTCCCGCTGTTGCTGCTGCTGGTGCTTCTCTATCACTGCACGCACCTTCTGCCAGTAGGTGGGCAGAAGCTCCTCACACTTCTTAATCTGTTCCAGCAGCAGCTCAGGGCCTGGCTTACTGACAGCCAGCACGCCTGCCAGCAGATCATGCCAGGCAGCAGCAGACAAATGCTGGGTTGACACCTCCAGCTTGCTGGCGCGCAGCACCTCACCCACTACCAGGCACAAACAGCTGCGCATTCACTGAGTCCCAGAACAGCTTGGTGTGCTTGAGGCCCAGCAGATCCTCAGTGATCTGTGCTTTGCGCTGCTGCAGCTCATTACTTAGCCTAGCCATACGTGTTGGCTCTGGCTCATACTGCTGTTCACTGCAGTGGTCAGTCAGCTGCGTGAAGAACTCATTGCCCATCGTCATGAATGCCTCCTGAGTTTTGTTGGCAAGCTCAATGGAGGCTGGCTGAATGGGAGTCACCACTGCTGCCCCAGCTGCAGCTGCAGCTGCAGCTACATCCGGCACTGTGGTTGCAAGCTGACCAGCTACAGGCTGACCGACTGCAGGCTGGCCAGCTGCTGGGGCCAGCACCTGTAGGTCAACAGCAAAAAGGCACGAAGGGTACAGCTCAACAGGACACTGGGTGGGCACAGGCAGCACGCATGCTGACTTGCCCCTCATCCAAATGCATAGCCTGAGCGCTTTTCAATCATCCACTGGTGAGCAACATCAGCAGTGACGCTATCTCAGTCCCAGGTCAAGATCACTATCTTGACGTGAGAACATCTGAGCGTCTAGCGTCACGTCTCGTCCTGTACGCACCACGCAGGGTGCCAAATACAGGCGGGCGCAAACAGGAGGGTGCAACCCCCTGTACCCGTGTTCAATCAGCAGTGACGCTATCTCAGTCCCAGGTCAAGATCACTATCTTGACATGGGAACATCTGAGCGTTTAGCGTCACGTTTCACCCTGTACGCACCACGCAGGGTGCCAAATACAGGCGGGCGCAAACAGGAGGGTGCAACCCCCTGTACCCGTGTTCAATCAAATGCATATCCATTGATGGTTTCATCGGTTCACCACAGCTGACCATTTTCAGGGTAGCATGCCCCCCGCATCCCGCTTCATACCTGACCGAGGTGAGGCGTGTCTCCAGAAAGCGCTGCCACCAGCGCTGCGATTCGCACCGCATCCAAATGCGGCTTGTATGGCATTCCAGCTAGGATCGCGCCCGATATGAAAGGGTCTGACAGCAGCGGGCTGCTGAGACGCTCGATGACATGTTGCATTTCCGCCTGCGTGCCCAGGAAGCGCTCCGGCACTACCACTGGGCTGCCTTCTACAAAGCATATATATCGAAATGACATTCCATTCACATCTGGTACTACTCCTGCAGGCTCCGAGAGCACGCTGACTCGACAGTTCTCCGGTGCGCCCATCTCATCCCGCAGGCAAGCATGGAAATCTAATGCAACCCTAGACTCCCGAGTAGCGTATTTCGGAGTAGCACTCATGTGGTCCGTGTGCATGCAGGTCACACGACACCCAACTCACGCAACACGTTTTGAAGCAAAATGGATAGCAGTGAGCCTGAATCGATACATTACAATGTCATTGTAAAACAAAACAATGCCGTGCATAAGGTCCTGTGACCCCATGTGTCCATGCTGGGCAGAGCACACGAGCAGGCGCTGTAACAACCATCACCCCAAGAAGTAACACTCCCATCACCCCGGGCACCATCACCCCATCACCCCGACCACCCATAGCACAGCGTAACCACTCAAGGTGACTCATGCACTTCTGCCAGATTGATTGATCGAACTGCATCGCATAGCAGCAGACGTGTTACGCCTGCGTTTGAATGTCTAAGCTTCCACATCGATCTAGTCGCTCACGCTACTTGAACATGCCTGTACCATGCATGATATGCTTCTTTGAATATCAATAGACGCTAGCTGGCCCGCATTAGTTGATGGCCGCTTCCAGCTCGCAGCCCCCTGGGTCATGCTTGGCAGGGCGATCATACTGTCCTACTAAGGAAGAAACGGATAGGATGAAATGAAACAATGTAACTCGTCTCAGGCGTGATCGATGTGCAGCAGCAAAGGGTATCTTAGCGTTCGTGAAGACAAGAGGCTGTACTCCTAGTGCAGATGCAGTGAATGGTGAACTGCTTCCAGCTGCGATTATAGAGCACAGCCTTCAGCACAGCAGCAGGCCACTACTTTGCAGACAGGGTGGTGCATGCTGCAGGAAAGAACATCATCTGCATTACATGCCCTGCAGTGCCCAGAGCTGTTGCTGCTTAGCAGCTGTTAGCGTGCTGCCTTCCAGGTGCAGCTGTTCATCATCATCAAATTACCAGATCAAGCCATGATCAAGCCAGGTGCAGCTGTTGCTTTGTCAGCTGCCAAGAACCGTTTCATTTGCAAGTGTTGCTGACAGCTGCATGCATGTCCAGACATAGTTGCATACTACGCAGTCACTGACTCAGTGAGTGGCACGTGCTGAACATTATGTCTCGATAAGCCATACAACCACTGCTGCTATTACTTTCACCACCACTGGCAGCGGCACAGTACACGGTGGGTCACGAGAGCGTTGCTTGGAAGAGCAGCCTTGCATGCAGGGGTTGGGTGTTTTTGCTTGCTTTCTTGCAAGAGTGCTGCTGCTTTTGCATGACAGGCTGCAGCTCAGCAGTGCAGTGGTGAAGCGCCATACTATGCATGCCAAGCTGCGACTGCAGTGCATACCAAACTGCGCGTCTTGTAGCTAACTTGCTCAACAGTCTGACAGCACAATGCACCAATGCACCTGCCGGGGGCCCTCTGCCATCGCCACTTTCAGCTGCATCTTGCTGGCCAATGAATCGGCTCGCTGGCTGCCAGCGGCTGGCTGTGCAGGGGCGGGTTTCAATCCCGAACATGTATTGTGCTGAATGCCAGCATCCTCTGCCTGGCAGTCTCCTCTACTGCTGTGGTAGCTTTGCTGAGTCTTTTGAGCACTACCCATGCATCTCAAACATGCATACGGTGTATCTTGATGCGCTCAAACTGGTTCAGTGCAGCACATAGTGCTGTGGTGACTGTCTCCAGCTTGATATCAGCACCATCAGTTTGTAAAAACACGTGCATGGTTCTTTTGTTATACCCGTGGTATCCTGTCCCCTTTCTCTTCAGGAACTGTGTGCAAACACGACCAGCAGCATGCAGGCGCATGATGCGCGCGACGCTCTCGTTGTGGCTGCTTGTTTGGCTGAAACAATTTTGCCGATTATATTCATTTTAAGACCAGAGTGCCATCGCTGGCTTACAAGGTAGCCTGACGATCGAAATGTGGTGTATAACAGCAGTGCGCGGGCTCTGCAATACCGCACTGCCAGCAGCACATTGGTTGTCCTATTGATCGCTAATAAGCACAAACTGTCAGCCTCTGTGGATATACGGCAGCGGCTGAGGACTACAGCAGGTGCAAGGCACAGCAGGCAGGGTGAAGTCACCTAGGGGGTGACCCCCCAGGTGACTGTACTGCTGAACCAGCCTTGCATGCCTTGACAGGGCATCTACATGGGCCATTGTGCCAGGAATTTAATATAGACATATGAAGAATATATTTTAGCGTTTTGCTGGTGCCTCTGGATCTGTTGTGCGGTTTGACATTGAAACTTGAGTGGTTCAGGTGACCCCACGGAGGTTGGAAGCAACTCCTAAGTTGGTTTGCGGGTGCCATAACAGCCCTGCACAACTTGACAGGTCTTGTCATCAGCGCATTTATTCTTGATTTTTTGATGTTTTGACGCCGTCAAAGGCCTGAGAGACATCATTCATGTGTGTTCTGCCTAGTACCTGGATCGTCTTGGCCTGTACTACAGTAGTACCTCTGCCAGCACGCGATGCACCGCATAACAGAGACTCATGCACAGCGAAGAGTTTGTTTCCTGAAGGTTACAGATGTGTACATAACAACAGCCACGTGTGGCAATGGTGCAGTGCCAATGTTGCCACACACTCCCAGTCACAGCCTAACCTCAGGGAGCACCTTGAATCCGCCTGTACACGCCTGCCCACTGCTGTGTGCAGCGCCAAGCGTGGTGCTGCAACTTGCAAAGCTGTTTCAATCAGCTGACAACAAGTGCCAAGTAACAGCGGCCAGTGATCACATGACACGCGCCACCAGCAGTGTTGCAGCAAACCAGCACCATTAGTGCCTGTGCTACTAGTGATATGATGCCAACAGAGTAATGCCATGCGCCAACACAAGTAACATCTGATGAAGGACCTTAACATCAACACGATGATATACACTGCATGTTCAACAAGTAGATGCTCCTGTAGCTGCAGATGAAACTGGTGCTACGGACATGGCTGCCACTCAATCCAACCATAAAACACGCCACAGGCTTCGCTAATGCACAGCATTGCCTGCTGATGCTGCTGCTGCTGCTCAGCACGCTGCTGCTGTACCTGCATTGGCTACTGCTGCTGCTGCATCGGCAGCGCCTGCTGCTGAAGTTGCACCGCCTGCTGCAGCTGCATTGCCTGCTGCTGCTGCTGCCAGAGCCTCCTGTTGCTGCTGCTGCTGAGCTTGTGCCGCCGCATCTGCAGCTGCTGCCTTTGCTAGTGAACTACAAAACGCTGTCTCTGCAGTAGCCGCAAATTACTTTGATGATGATGATGATGATGATGATGATGATGATGATGATGATGATGATGATGATGATGATGATGCAGTAGCCGCAAATTGTTGCTGCTGCACCCTATACTGGTGGCCCCTGTTGCCTCGCTGCAGGAACTTGTCTGTCATCTGCTTCAGCTCAGCCTGCCCAGCTTGCAGGCCCAGCCTCAGCTGTGTCTCCGTGGATGAACTGGCCGCTGTGCTTCTATTGTCAAGCAAGTGTATGGCAGCCACTTGGCGTGACTTGGCCATCATGCCTGTGCAAGTACATGCCGCGGTGAGTTTGCGTCGGACTCAAAGAAGGTGCGCTGCAGAATTGTCGCTGCTGCTGTGGTGCTGTCATGGTTGCTGCTGTTGAGTATGGCCTGCGAGCTAGCGACGAAGCCACCACCCCTGCTGTTACTCTTCATGCACTCTGCCAGGTCCTTGTTGCTGCTCTCAAATGGTGCATGGCTGTTGGCCCAGACGCCCACGTCGCTCTGCGTGTGGATGGGAGCACGGGTGCACAGGCCCCTGCAAACAGCACACCACAGGTATGCAGGCATGACAGCGCATAACACGCGCGCATCAACCCATCGTCCCAGAACACACAGCAATCGCAACAGCAGCCTGACTGGAAAGCATCTTCACATGCCAACTACGTGCTGCTGAGGTAATGGCCACCCAGACATGCATACATTCTGCATAGCAGTGCTGACCAGCAGGGCTGCAGTGGCTGCACACACAGCAGTTATACCAGCAGTTTACTAGCAGCATGTTCACACATCTGGCAAAGTCATCTGTTTGCAGCAGTGCTGGTTGTCAGCTTGCATGTCACTCACGCATCACATAGCTTGGCAGCCTGAAGCGCATCAGCATCTGCAGCAAGCGGCACATCACGGTCCAATGCTGCCGCTGCTTTGCTGCATGAACCAGCTCATGGTATCGCTGGTGGCTGATGGCATGCAGCAGCTTTAAACACACCAGCACAGCACAGCACAGCACAGCAGGAAGGACAGCTCAACTGCTGCAAGTGTACTGCTGACGCCGCCATCAAGCTGTGGCTGCATGTGCAGCCAGCTGGCGCGCATCGTGGGTATATAAGATGGCACAATCCTGCTATGTTCCCTGCTTGGTTCGCTCCTTCCTACTGCTGCTGCTGGTGGTTTGCTGCTGCAATGCCTCCTTCACTCTGTGCAGCATACACGCGGCTGCAATAAGCGAAAACTCCATCGTCTAAGATGTTCAATGACGATAACATGACTGAAATAGTTGAATCGCTGCACATTGATGGGTGTTCATGAACTCTGTGTGACTTGCTGAAGGAAGGCGCCCTCACAGCTGCCGATGCCGCTGCCGATGCGCCTGCTCTTCAATGTGCTGCTCCATTTTGGTAGATTAAGCGCTCATACCGTGGCATGTGATACTTCTTGAACCAAAAGAGCGGCTGGCCGTGAAATCCGTTGCAGCCAAGTTTGTGGACTATCAATAGTTGCCTGGATCCAGTTGATCCAGCTGCATGTCGAGTTGAAGCAGCAGTCAGCACACAAAATTTTAAGTAGGTCATATAAAATACGTGAAAGGTGTGGCATTGAATCAAGCACTTTTGCAGGCCGTCGTTATAGGCCCAAAGGGTTTGGGGGTCAACAGGTTGCAACTTGCAGTACTGCTGTAGGACTGTGTACAACAGCACGCCGTGGAGCTGGACCGGGATCTAGAAGCTATATGGCGTTTCTGTATCACGTGTATCTCAAGCGAACACCGCTGTTGGCTGCACAGGCATGAGCAACCTCGCGGTATCCTTGCAGCGCTTCTGCGAGCATTTGCAGGTGAAGCAGAGTTTACGAGAGCACGCAAGTAAAAGCAATTGTATGACGTTTTGTGCGACTGACGGTTTGCAGGAGTGGGAGGACCTGGTAGCTGGTGGAGCAGCAGCCCTTGCTGCCTTGCAGCAAGCTTTTGTCGATCTGCAGCCGAGTACCGGTCCAAGAGAGATCCCTCGTATACTAGAGAGACTCTCTGAACTGGTGAGCGGGCGATCATCACACCAGTCACGCCAAAGCATACACCTGCAGTAAGAGAGCCAGCAGCTGCACATCAACAACAGCAGCAGCACATCAGTTGATAGCCCCTTGCATCAAAGCATCACCTACAATTCTTCCTCTGGTGATTCAGTTATCACACTGCTTTGTTACTCCACCACAGGCACCATCGTTTCACCTGGACGAGTATTTGACCAAGCTGCAGCACGGCACCACCAGCAGCAGCAACCCCCAGCTGGCATCCAGCATGCATGCGGCATTTGTTGCATTGCAGGAAGCAGTTGCAGCAGCAAGGCAGCACCTGGGCAGCATGCAGCAGCTTGCAGACGATTGTGCTGAGTCAGCACTGGCAGTACCACTGCAGGGCGAGCAGGAGCTCACAGCAGGTGCGAATACTAGTACTGTTGTTGAACTCTCTTGGTCAACCATCCGCGTTGGACGTGGCACTCTTGTGAGTCCCTGACTTGATGCTCGAATGCCTGGGCTACTGCACAGGAGCAACTGCTGATCTTAACACATGTATGGTCAGCTCTGCAACCACAGCTCCTATACACCCAAAACAGCAAACTGTGCTACAGAGCACCGCTGTGATTATCGCTGTGCGGCGCGCGCTGTCTGAGCTGCTGTATGCCTGTGCTGATTGTACAGATTTGAACAGTCTGTGTCTGCAAGCTGGCGAGCAACAGCAGCACCAGCAGCAGCAGGACCAAACACTAGAGCAGGAGCACGAGGCCTGTCAAATCTCCTCCTCTTCAGCAGCAGCAGCAGCAGCACCCAGCAGCAGTAGTGAGGAGGTTGCGCTGCTACTGTCGGGCGTTGCAGCTGGCCTGCAACGTGACTTTGAATGGATGGTGAGTTGTGAATCACACATGGCAGCACATCGTGCATCGTAACACAAGTATGCATTTGAAGATCAGGGTCGCAAGCTGAATGCCAGTTTGCCACGAACATGCAGCAGCCACTGCACCCAGCAAACAGCACATGGCAGAGTATTACATCTGCACAGTGCGCTTTGCCACATGCTTCACTATCTGCAAAAGTGATGATAGTCTCTCCATTTAGCAGATAGCATTCTGTTGTCAGCATAACGACGAAGATTGGCAACTGGTCGTGTGTGAGGCACTCCCAACAGTGCTGCACACTCTGCTTTTCACTGTGCCTGTGCCTGCAGGAGCTGGCAGCTGGGAGCATCACCCTCGACAGCAGCCCAGATGACCTGAGCAGATAGCGCTTCTGTTGTCAGCATAAAAGAAGATTGGCAACTTGTTGTGTGTGAAGCACACACCAACACTGTTGCGCACTGTGCTTTTTACTGTGCCTTGCCTGCAGGAGCTGGCAGCTGGGAGCATCAGCCTTGACAGTACTCCAGATGACCTGAGCACATTCAGCACCCTATGGCAGCTGCAGCCGTTCACTGATGAAGCAGCAGTGGCGGCAGTATGGGATGCAGCAGCAACAGCAATTGCAGCAGCAGAAGCAGCGGGCTGAGTCTGGAGCAAAACTTGCATTGATAACAGCATGGGAGCAGCAAGGCCTTCGCAGCTAGCGGCAGCCCTTCACTGATGAAGCAGCAGTGGCGGGAGGATGGGATGCAGCAGCAACAGCAATTGCAGCGGCAGAAGCAGTGAGCTGAGGCTGGCGAAGAACTCAAACTGGTAGCAGCAGCAGACAGCAAGGCACTCTCACCCACTGGCGCAGCAGCAGGGGCAGCAGCAGCCTGGGATGCAGCAGCAACAGTAATTACCGCAGCAGGAGCAGGCTGAGGTCGAAGAATATCTCACATTGGTAGCAGCATGTGAGCAGCAAGGCCATTGCAGCTGCAGGAATATGCTGATTCCGCAGTGGCGGCAGTATTAGATGCAGCAACAGCAGCAGGCATTCCTGAGGCAGCCATGGCAGCCATAGCAGGGCGACAGCTGATGCACACACAGCATTGGGGTGGCAGCTGTACTGCTGCAGCAGCTGCTTTGATGTTGCAGAGGCGCCATTGCGACACAGCTTTTGTACTTCGCCATTTCAGTTGCAGTTCGTTATGTGACGTTATATGGTGAGCGGACTTGTCACGCTGGTGTCTGGCAGCTGTGGAGGCTGGTGTGTCCGCAATGCCAGCACACGATGCGCATAGCATGGTTGCAAGTCACATCGAGTTGCTGTCAGCAAGCCATCTGTAGTTGCAATTCGGGCAAAGCAGTGTTAGTGCTTGACATGCTCTGATTGCTTGGCAGACGACACATGGCTGTTGCCACCCCCAGCAGCAGCAGCAGCCTGCTGATGATACGGTATCATCAATGCGATTGCTGCCGCCTTTCACTGCGATTACTGAGTGTACTTTGTCTGCTTGCTGCTTGGTCGTGCTGGCTGTTGATGTCATGCCGTACATGGAGTTGTGCCGAGCACACAGCCAGTCATGCTGTGTGGCACTTGGGCTGGCGGCGGTAGCATGCCCTAGCAGTACTGTAATGCGTCATGAGAGATTACAGTGTGACAGCCGCAGTTGACCCCCTTTTTGACTGGGTTTGCTGCACGTGGATTAGCTATATTTGTAGTGTTAAATACGTTGTGTTTGCTACAGGCAGCATCAGCGTGTGACGGAGATAATATGTCATGGTTACGTGTGAAGGAATGACAGTGCTCGCAGGCCAGCCCGTGCAGCATTATTGTTGATGTTGTCTATGTCACATTATCATCGTGCTGGTGCTGTGACTGCGCGTGCTTTGTGAGCCATGTGCTAATCAAGGTGTCAAGCACGTCGGGAAGCACGTCGATACACTTTTGGGTCGCCAGTCAGCTATTCGGACAGCTGAATGTTTATATTGTGTGATGTTATTACTGTTGGGTTTTTACCAAAGGAAACAGTGCAGTTTTGAGGAAGGGCAGAGCCAAAGAAGGTCGAACCAGGCAGGGCAATTGGTTGCTGTGATTGTGTTGGTTCAATTGCCCTTGTCGTGCTGGAGAGCACTAGCTAGAGGCCAAGCGGGGCAAGTCGTTCTTGGCGTTGCCTTGTTATGTCATGGGGTCGACAATGGTCATCCCTTGCACCCTGCCTGGCTGGTATTTAAGCTGGTGCTTCCTTCTGCCAGGACAGGGTTGTTCTGATACGTTCTCTCGTGTTTCACCCTCACAGTCTGGTTGTTATTGTTCTTCTGGTCCTCCTTTCTGGCTCGTTATCCGCCTCAGTGCGTGTGTGGTCTCAGTGCCACTTGTGTCTGACAGCAGTAGTTCTCCTCCCCACTGTGTTACTCTCCTTTGGTG